>JAVLUX010000041.1:20377675-20445175 GCA_032164185.1 Moxostoma hubbsi
ATAGATAGATAGATAGATAGATAGATAGATAGATAGATAGATAGATAGATATTGACCCTCAGATAGATAGATAGATAGATAGATAGATAGATAGTTATTGACCCTCAGATAGATAGATAGATAGATAGATAGATAGATAGATAGATAGATAGATAGATAGATATTGACCATCAGATAGATAGATAGATAGATAGATATTGACCCTCAGATAGATAGATAGATAGATAGATAGATAGATAGATAGATATTGACCCTCAGATAGATAGATAGATAGATAGATAGATAGTTATTGACCCTCAGATAGATAGATAGATAGATAGATAGATAGATAGATAGTTATTGACCCTCAGATAGATAGATAGATAGATATTGACCCTCAGATAGATAGATAGATAGATAGATAGATAGATAGTTATTGACCCTCAGATAGATAGATAGATAGATAGATAGATAGATAGATAGATAGATAGATAGATATTGACCATCAGATAGATAGATAGATAGATAGATAGATAGATAGATAGATAGATAGATAGATAGATATTGACCCTCAGAGAGATAGATAGATAGATAGATAGATAGATAGATAGTTATTGACCCTCAGATAGATAGATAGATAGATAGATAGATATTGATCCTTAGAAAGATAGATAGATATTGAAACTCAGATAGATAGATAGATAGATAGATAGATAGATAGATAGATAGATAGTTATTGACCCTCAGATAGATACATAGATAGATAGATATTGACCCTCAGATAGATAGATTGATAGATAGATAGATAGATATTGACCCTCAGATAGATAGATAGAGACCCTCAGATAGATAGATAGATAGATAGATAGATAGATAGATAGATATTGACCCATAGATAGAGAGATAGATAGATAGATAGATATTAACCCTCAGATAGATAGATAGTTCGAAAGATAGATATAGATAGATTGATAAATAGACAGACAGATATACAGATAGATAGATAGATCCTTGCAACCCTGAGTACCATGAACAAAACCAGAAGTCTTTATGTTGTTCTGGTGCAGAGATATGTAATTTGTTACTTGGTTGCTAGGGTAACCCTATCTGGTTGCTAGGCAGTTACCAGAGTAATACATATCAAGGCTACTTTCCATCATGAGTGAAATAAGTCAACCTGGAAGTCTCTACGATTTTCTGTTAAATAGATATGTGATTTGTTACTTGGTTGCTAGGCTATCCCCATCTGGTTGCTAGGCAGTTAACAAAGTGTTACTCATAAGGCTCCTTGCAATCCTGAGTGAAATATGTCAACCCCTAAGTCTCTACGATGTTCTGGTTCAAAGATATGTGAATTGTTACTTGGTTGCTAGGGTAACCCTGTCTGGTTGCTATGCAGTTACCAGGGTGATACTTATCAAGCCTCCTTTCCATCTTGAGTGAATAAAGTCAACCCGCAAGTCTGTATGATTTAATGGTGCAGAGATATGTGATTTGTTATTTGGTTGCTAGGGTAACCCTGTCTGGTTGCTATGCAGTTACCAGGCTGATCCTTATCAAGCCTCCTTTCCATCCTGAGTGAATTAAGTCAACCCAGATGTCTCTACGGTTTTCTGGAGCAGAAATATATGATTTGTTACTTGGTTGCTAGGGTAACCCAATCTGGTTGCTAGGCAGTTACCAGAGTGATGCATATCAAGGCTACTTTCCATCCTGAGTGAAATAAGTGAAACAGGAAGTCTCTACGATTTTCTGGTGCAGAGATATGTGATTTTTAACTTGGTTGCTAGGGTAACCCTATCTGGTTGCTAGGCAGTTACCAAAGTGATACTCATAAGGCTCCTTGCAATCCTGAGTGAAATATGTCAACCCCTAAGTCTCTACGATGTTCTGGTTCAAAGATATGTGATTTGTTACTTGGTTGCTAGGGTAACCATATCTGATTGCTATGCAGTAACCAGGGTGATACATATCAAGCCTCCTTTCCATCCTGAGTGAATAAAGTCAACCCGGAAGTCTGTATGAATTTCTGGTGCAGAGATATGTGATTTGTTATTTGGTTGCTAGGGTAACCCTGTCTGGTTGCTATGCAGTTACCAGGGTGATAACTTGTCAAGCCTCCTTTCCATCCTGAGTGAATTAAGTCAACCCGGAAGTCTGTATGAATTTCTGGTGCAGAGATATGTGATTTGTTATTTGGTTGCTAGGGTAACCCTGTCTGGTTGCTATGCAGTTACCAGGGTGATGCATATCAAGGCTACTTTCCATCCTGTGTGAAATATGTCAACCCCTAAGTCTCTACGATGTTCTGGTTCAAAGATATGTGATTTGTTACTTGGTTGCTAGGGTAACCACATCTGGTTGCTAGGCAGTTACCAGAGTGATACATATCAAGCCTCCTTTCCATCCTGAGTGAAATAAGTGAAACAGGAAGTCTCTACGATTTTCTGGTGCAAAGATATGTGATTTGTTACTTGGTTGCTAGGGTAACCCCATCTGGTTGCTAGGCAGTTACCAAGGTGACAGCCAACAGTGCTCCTTGCCATCCTAAGTGAAATAAGTCAACCCGGAAGTCTCTGTGATTTTCTAGTACAGAGATATGTGATTTGTTTCTTGGTTGCTAGGGTAACCCCATCTGGTCGCTAGGCAGTTACCAAGGTGACAGCCAACAATGCTCCTTGCAATCCTGAGTGAAATAAGTCAAACCGGAAGTCTCTGTGATTTTCTTGTGCAGAGATATGTGATTTGTTTTTGGTTGCTAGGGTAACCCCATCTGGTTGCTAGGCAGTTACCAAGGTGACAGCCAACAATGCTCCTTGCCATCCTGAGTGAAATAAGTCAACCCGGAAGTCTCTGTGATTTTCTTGTGCAGAGATTTTTGATTTGTTTCTTGGTTGCTAGGGTAACCCCATCTGGTTGCTAGGCAGTTATCAAGGTGACAGGGAACAATGCTCCATGCCATCCTGAGTGAAATAAGTCAACCCGGAAGTCTCTACGTCATTCTGATCCTAAGATACACATCTTAGTGATTTTGAATGGTTGTCAATGGTTCTTTGTTGCTAGGGTGCTTTAAATGGTTGCTAGGGCGTGGCTAAGTAGTTCACATGATGAAAGCTGAAGACTGATTACTCACCCAATTAAAACAAAGCAACTATCATGTCTCTAGGACATTCTGATCTGAAGATATCTTACTGTAATTGAAATCAATAAATGTGGTTGCTAGGGTGCTCTAAATTGTTGCTAGGGAGTGGCTTGGCAGCTGCCAATGATGAATCTCCGAAGGCTGCTTGTCAGTATGAATGATATAAACCAACTCCCATGCCTCTGTGACATTCAGAATGGAAGATATTTCTCTTTGGATTTTGGTTGCTAAGGTGCTCGAAAATGGTTGCTAGGGAGGGGCTAGGAAGTGTTGAGGGGATTCATGATTGGCTGTTTTACTGTCCCAAGTCAAACGAGACCACCCTCGTGTTTCTATGATAATTCAGTCCGGAGAAATCCCTTTGATCTCTTTCAATGGAATTCTATGGGACTTGTTGCTAAGGTGCTGTAAATGGTTGCTAGGGCATGGCTTGATAGCTTCACAATGATCCTGAGAGACTGATTGGTCGTCTGAGTAAAATGAGCCCGCCCCCTTGTCTCTAAGACACTGTTATCCAGAGTTATGTTCAATACAATATCTACCATAGACTTAACATTGGGGCAAATTTGGGCAGCTCCTGCCCCCAAGGGGTGCAACTTTTACCCCATTGTGAGGTATGTTCTCACAGAGCCTGTCAGCCTCTTCAAATGTGGTAAATCACACGTCTCTGTGAAATCCTCGCTCTGAGCTATGACTCGTCAAAGTTCGGCGCAATGTTAAGTCAATGGGATTTTTTGCCCAATTTTTTGCCCCTGGGGCAAATACCGTACCCCCGATCGCTTGTAAAAGTCACAGAACACCATTCCCAAATAATCCGCACGATTTGACGCCTCATTTGTGGGTCTGCGACCAAAAAAATTTTCAAAAAATTCCATTGACTTACATTGGGGCAATTTTGGGCAGCTCCTGCCCCCCAGGGGTAAAACTTTTACCCCATTGTGAGGTATGTTCTCACAGAGCCTGTCAGCCTCTTCAAATCTCGTAAATCACACGTCTCTGTGAAATCCTCGCTCTGAGCTATGACTCGTCAAAGTTCGGCTCAATGTTAAGTCAATGGGATTTTTTGCCCAATTTTTTGCCCCTGGGGCAAACACCGTACCCCCGATCGCTTAGAAAAGATATAGCACACTATTCGGGATTAGTCTGAAGGTCTGTGCAGAGTTTGGTGCATGTAGCTTAAAAGCTCTAGGAGGAGTTAGATTTAGAAATTTAGTCTCAGAATAATAATAATAATAATAATAAGTTTAAATAGGATTTCAGTAAGTTGGCTTTCTCAAGCCAACCTAATGAAGCATCAAAAGCTGAATTTGGAGACATTATTTACTGCAAAGTAACTTACTGTAATTGTATTCTGCACAAAAATGCTCAGAACATTCTGGATGACACTATTGATATAGTTTGATTTGAAATGAAAAGTGAATCTGAACCTGTATAAGAGCAATTCAGTTTTATTAATGTTTGAAATATTGATATAATTTCACTTGTGTTTCAGCGTCTCCACCTAAACCCACAGTGCAGTTGAATGTTGATCTGAAGAATGTGAAAGTTCATCAGGAGGTGAAGGAGGACAGTTCTGTGAGTCTGCGCTGCTCTGCTAACATCTACTGCCCCTTTAATCCACCAACTCTCACATGGAGCTCCTCCTCTAACACACTCATCCCCAATGAACAGCAACATCAGGACCAAACGAAACTCATCTCTGAACTGAACTTCAATATAACTCATCTTCATCATGGAGTCACTTTCACCTGCACTATAAAATACCAGCTGAAGAACCAGATCAAAACAAAACAGGCGTCCCGTACACTACATGTTCAGTGTAAGACAGGAATATTTGTTCTGTCCTGATATTCCTCAGACATTCTGGTTAGAGTTTGTTCTAAACTCGAGCTCGATTAAACAGTAAATGTTCCAACAATGTGTCAGTGAGAGATTCGAGAAAACACAAAACTAAATAAATACTGGGACAATTAATTCAGCTTGAATCACTTAATGTGAAACTCTTTTCAATCTTATAATAGTGTCACAATACATTTACAGAGAAACAAACGCTCAAATCTAAACTTACCTAAAACTTTAACTCTGTTCTTCTGCTGTCTTGAAATCAGTGTTGTTTTCTTCTGGAAATACAAATGTTGCCTTGTTCAAGTACAAATCATATAACTTTAAATAATATTGTAGATTGAATTAGTTTTTTGTCCCTCAGATTCCCCTAAAAACACATCAGTGACTGTAAATCCGTCTGGTTCTGTGTTGGAGGGTCGTTCAGTGACGCTGACCTGCATCAGTGATGGAAACCCAGATGTGAGTTACAGCTGGTACAGAGACACTGAAGAACACCTGAAACACCTGCAGAATGGACAAAATCTCACCATCAATAAAACCGACCCGACACACAGTGGCCGATACTACTGTACAGCTCAGAATCAATACGGCACCCAAAACTCATCTGTACTGCTGGACATTCAGTGTGAGTACTAATCATCAGTATTTGTAATTACATTGTAATTAATTAAACAATTACATTAAAATCAGTTTATGTGTAGGGTCTAAATTTCCCTTAATGCTGACAGAGTGTTATTGTTGTGCATAAAACATGTTCAAACAAATCAAGGAATGCAAAATAATGTTAAATAAGCAGGATCACTTGACACGTGATGTCCTGCACAATAGAGGAGGTAGAGCAGGCATGGGAAAAGTGGTTTGGTACAGGGGTTACATCACGCTTAAAAAGGACTAATTTACCCCCCAAAAATAAAAATCTCTCATCAGTTACTCACCCTCGTGCCGTTCTGCATGTGTATGACTTTCTTTCTTCTGCAGAATTAAGATTTTTGGAAGAATATCTCAACTCTCAGTGAGAAACAGATCAATATTTAATTCCTTTTTTATTAATTCTCCTCCCTGCTCAGTAAATCTCCACTTTAACTTTCAATTTCGTCTTGTATTTTTGGTGATTCACATTCTTCATGCATATCGCCACCTACTGGGGAGAGAGAAGAATTTCTAGCAAAAATATATTTTAAATATTAAATTTTGATCTGTTTGTCACCCACACCTGTCATATCAATTCTGAAGTCATGGATTAAACATCTCTGATCTTTGAGAAAAGGCCAATGAAAATTGGCGAATGGAATTTGCATGCCACTCCCCTGGACATACGGGTATATAAGGAGCTGGAATGCAACCACTCAATCAGGTTTCGCACTGAGGAGCCGAGACAAGGTCCCGGCCATTTCAGCGGATAGTTCATTGTTGTGGCAGGAGGGACAAAACATCTCATTCCCTCCATCAGGGAATGGAGATTACGTTGGTAACCATGATGTTCCCCTTCTGTCACACACTTGATGTGTCGATGTAGTGAAACTTGGGGTCCCTTTGGAAAATGGCAAAACAACTGAACTGTGTTACGTGGACTGGACATGTGAGACGGGCAGAGCTCTGTGTGCCTCATATCCTGCACACCAGGCCGTCACGTAACTACCCCAACGCGCTTTAGAGTGGGAATTTGTCTCATGGTCTTACCGAGTCCAGTCGGAAGCACGTCATGTGAAAGGGTCCCATGGTAGATCCTCCCTGAAGGGGGAGGAGTTACTACAAACACGGTGACCGGGGACAGAGAGGCCTCTGCCCAAGGAATAAGCGGTTCACCAACAGGGAAACACTGCTGCGGAAAATACATCACACAGGGTTATCAACGGGATAACCAATGCATGTGGAGTACCTACCCCAGTACAGGGCCTAATTGACACATGTACTGGCATGGCGGCGAGTTTCTCCGAAAACTGACCAGCCAAAGGGTTAAGGAGGTAGGACATCCCACACTTTTGTGAACATGACTGGGAGGAGGAGCAAACGTCTTCGCCTCAGGGGAGGGGAAATCCAAAATATGCAAGCGGTACACCTAGCCAGCTGTCCCGAGACTTACCTGTTTGAACCAGACAATACACGGGACAAAACCGGTTCAACCCAGAGGTTGTAGAACCTCACAAAGATTTTAGGTGTTGCCCAGCCTGCTGCTCTTCATATGTCTGCTAAAGAGGTGCCTTTGGTCAGAGCCCAGGAGGCCGCTACACCCGTGGAAGAATGGGCATGCAGCCCTGCAGGGGGCGGCACGTCCTGGGCGTGATATGCCATAGCGATGGTGTCATTGACACAGTGGGCAATCCTCTGTTTGGAGACAGTGATTCTTCCCGCTGTCCACCAAAGCAGACAAAGAGCTGTTCGGAGCTTCTAAAGCTCTGCATGCGATCCAAGTAGATGCGCAAAGCATGCACCGGACACAGCAATGCCAAAGTTGGGACAGCGCTTACAGGTTCACCTCCTGATTCCTGAACGGAGTCATGGGAACATTGGGAACATAGCCCGGTCAGGGTCGCAAAATCACGTGAGAGTAACCCGGACTGAACTCCTCCTCTAACACACTCATCCCCAATGAACAGCAACATCAGGACCAAACGCAACTCATCTCTGAACTGAACTTCAATATAACTCATCTTCATCATGGAGTCACTTTCACCTGCACTATAAAATACCAGCTGAAGAACCAGAACAAAACAGAACAGGCGTCCCGTACACTACATGTTCAGTGTAAGACAGGAATATTTGTTCTGTCCTGATATTCCTCAGACATTCTGGTTAGAGTTTGTTCTAAACTCGAGCTCGATTAAACAGTAAATGTTCCAACAATGTGTCAATGAGAGATTCGACAAAACACAAAACTAAATAAATACTGGGACAATTAATTCAGCTTGAACCACTTAATGTGAAACTCTTTTCAATCTTATAATAGTGTCACAATACATTTACAGAGAAACAAACGCTCAAATCTAAACCTACCTAAAACTTTAACTCTGTTCTTCTGCTGTCTTGAAATCAGTGTTGTTTTCTTCTGGAAATACAAATGTTGCCTTGTTCAAGTACAAATCATATAACTTTAAATAATATTGTAGATTGAATTTGTTTTTTCTCCCTCAGATTCCCCTAAAAACACATCAGTGACTGTAAATCCGTCTGGTTCTGTGTTGGAGGGTCGTTCAGTGACGCTGACCTGCATCAGTGATGGAAACCCAGATGTGAGTTACAGCTGGTACAGAGACACTGAAGAACACCTGAAACACCTGCAGAATGGACAAAATCTCACCATCAGTAAAACCGACCCGACACACAGTGGCCGATACTACTGTACAGCTCAGAATCAATACGGCACCCAAAACTCATCTGTACTGCTGGACATTCAGTGTGAGTACTAATCATCAGTAATTGTAATTACATTGTAATTAATTAAACAATTACATTAAAATCAGTTTATGTGTAGGGTCTAAATTTCCCTTAATGCTGACAGAGCGTTATTGTTGTGCATAAAACATGTTCAAACAAATCAAGGAATGCAAAATAATGCTAAATAAGCAGGATCACTTGACACGTGATGTCCTGCACAATAGAGGAGGTAGAGCAGGCATGGGAAAAGTGGTTTGGTACAGGGGTTACATCATGCTTTGGGGTAAAAGAATAATTTACCCCAAAAATAAAAATCTCTCATCATTTACATGGGGTGGGGCGCACATTGTCCTCCTTTTGAGATACAATGTTCCACAATGATTTAATTCTTGTATCTTCTTGTATTCTCTGAAGTTTGTGACTGGTGGAATATTCTGCTGAAGTACTTTTAAAGCTACTGAAGTTATTCAGCCAAACGTAGTGAGTGGTTTTATCATTTCTTTGTTATTGTTGTTTGATTAATTATCCTTTATGTGACATATCCTACTAAACAGTGCTCAATTCAGTTACATGATGCAGATACGCTTTTTGTCTGACTGTTTAAATTCACTTTAGACATAAACGACTGCGTTTACATTAAATCCTCATCAAGATGGTCATTGGTGGAATCATAAAGTGTATTTGACACATTAGCACTCAAACATTAGCCGCCTGTCAATCAAACAACACGCAGCTACAGACATCAGCAAATAAATCAATCTTTTATATTTCATCTAGATCAACCAACCAGCGGTGCTCTTGCTATTGCGATTGATGTAATGAACACCCCTGTTCTAGAATATAGGCTAAATATAGAAAACTACTCAAAAATTTGATCGAGGACGTCTCACTTCTTCCCAATAAACATCTAGATAATTTTATTGCCCAGTGCTATTGATAACATTGCATTAATAACTCACATCAGCCCAATAATTTCAGTGATAAATAGTTCAATTACAGGCTACGTTATAGACACACAGAATATAGTAAACAGAAATATGAAATTTACCTCGATATGTTTCTTCAAATTAGAGGCAGGATTAATGCTGATATCTGGCTTGAGCAAGTTAAACTCACATGACATGATCAGGAAACTGGCCTTTTTCACTGCGAAAAGACCTTCCAGGTGTTGAACTGTGCTTGAGGCATCCTCCACATCCATAACAGTTGGCGCCAAATCTGCAGCTGCCGTTCAAGATTTTTACGTGTGATTTGATTTGACGGGAGTCGCGAGACGCTCCCTAGACAATCATGTTGATAGATACAAATAAAATCAGGACAGGGAAGTAGCGAACACAGACAGGGGGGGGGGAAATATCACAGTAATAGTACAGTTACAGCACTTAAAATATACTCAAGTAAAAGGAAACGTATCCAAATTTTAAACTACTTAAAATAGTAAACATTTTGGGAAAAGTAGATAATTACAGTAATGTGAGTATTTGTAATTCGTTACTTTACACCACTGTTCACTGCTTGTGCCACGGACATAAATTATGCCTCAAACTGTGCAGCTTGTTGAGGAAGAGGAATACTTTTTGTTAGGAATATTTTGGATCTAGTCACGATCCCCAATTCCCCGGTCCCGTCTTTCTATGTCTCTGCCCAGTGAGATGCAGTCGTGAGTCTGAGTCTCTGTAGACTTCGCGAAGGAAGTAGAAAGAACAACAACACACAGTTGGTCTGTATTCAGTCTACTCAACGTTTATTACATCAAGCATGTTATTTATATTCTTCATGAGACAATGAACAGCCAATAGTAAAGCAACAACAAGGCTTATGATCAAGGGGGAGAAATTGGGTATTCTGGAGTAATACAGGAACAAGGCCATATACAGATGTCCTAGACGTTCTGCCACGTGCCTGACACTGTTCACCTCACGAGGACAAGTGTGACCTATTCAAATTACAGAAATAAGCATGCTGCATGATGTGTGGAACATCATAAAGAGGAAGACAGAATTTGACTCAGTCCCATACTCACACATCTAAGGCGTGCAACTGACATCTGGGGTCAACTGAGCACACATACAGAGAAGGCGAGAAACATACACACACATATAGAGCAGAACAGCATGTACATTTCACGTTTCTCACACTTTTACTTTTCTAAATGGATTAAATTAACAATAGTCATTAATAAAAATTAAATTTAAAAACTTTTAAAAATATTAAAAACATTCACACTCGAATACAAACCAATACTGACGGCATTCGTGTAATACACATTTATAAAAAGCCATAAGTTGTGTGTCAGTAGATGAAAATGATTTAATAATACTTACATTCTCTATAATTTATCGAACCATAAATTCAAATCCTGATGACAACCACATTTTCCATGTGTATAAAAGTAGTGCCACTGTCATGAAAGTCTGACATTAAACAAGGATGCAGTTAATGCACAAAAGAACGCAAGTCCATATTTCTATTCTTCTAATTCATTGCACCCAGTCCATTTCCATTATCAACTTCTTATGAATGTGATGTCTATGTTTATATCGCTGGTGTTTGGCAGGGAATGGAGTATATAATAGGATGCAGATGGTGTTGGAAAAGAACCCATCGGCACTTTGCGCACAGAGCGCCTAATTTCACCAGACCCACTTGTGCCTAGAATTAACACACGTTTGCACAGAAAAAACTAAATTGATGGCCGTGCCCGCTGACTTTGCATGTGACTTATGGCATTGCTGTAATTTGATATTTATTGCGTAATCATTTGAAATCCCAAACTCTTGGCCCATGTACAGTGCAAAACTAGTTTCCTTCATGAGTATTTTTGTCCTGAAATAAAAAAACAAGAAGCAAAATTACATACTGTAAGATATTTAGTTTAAATGAACAACTTTTCTTATTCAGTTGTTTTTCTCTTGTTTTGAGCATAAATCGTGTAAATTTAGTTTCAAGTTATATTCTCTAAAAACAAGTCTTCTTTTCTGGACAAATTTTGCTTGATTCAATTGATCTTATTTTAAGACTGTCTTGATTATTTTTAATGGAAACCAAGACAAAAATACAGATAAGACAAAATATTTATGTTTTATGTGTAATGTTTAGCAGAAAATGATATTTTGTGTAATTATTGATGTGAAAAAGGCTACCAAGAGATGAACAGTGATTGTCTGCTGAGAACATAGCAGCCCTGTTTTTCTGAATAATTGTGAGAAAACCTTTAAATCGTTTTTTTCTTTTTTGACCTGAAATATTAAAGGATAGGATTGTTCCAGTGACGATAATGCAAAGTGTGTTGGTGATTTGGTTCCTCTTTTGTAAACTCTCTTGTGACTGATTAAGATGCTGCAGTGTTTTAAAATGGCAGATTTCTATATAAACCCAGTTTGAAACCGCATTGAAATGTGTTGAATGAACAGTAATTGTAACTCATAAAAGTATATATGGTTCCTCATTTTCAACTTCAGCAGATCATCTTGATCTTATATATATTTTTTTTTTTCCTGTTAATGAATTATTCTCATCTGAGGCCTGAACTCATTCCTATTTTCACCCAAAGTGAGAAGTACACATCAGCAGTTTTTCAAACTGTTTTATTCTTCTTAGATACTCCTAAAAACACATCAGTCACTGTAAATCCGTCTGGTTCTGTATCACGCCCTTCCGCCTAAAGTGCGGCAGGGCTCTCGTGTTTCACCAAGGTGAAGAGGGCACCACGTAACTGAGGCGGGCGCCCAGGCTGCACCACCCAAAG
Source organism: Moxostoma hubbsi (assembly GCA_032164185.1). Lineage (NCBI taxonomy): Eukaryota > Metazoa > Chordata > Actinopteri > Cypriniformes > Catostomidae > Moxostoma > Moxostoma hubbsi. Next base: position 20,389,765 of record JAVLUX010000041.1, read on the forward strand.
GCGGCAGTCCGGTCGAGTCGTCGGCATTGAAATGAGCCATCAATCTCATCCCAGAACTGGGTGGAGGCAAACGAGCGAACCAGAGAGTGGGCGGTCCGTGGGGATTTACCCACTCGACTTACCCAAACGCTTTCTCAACACTCAGTGATGGAAGGTCATCTTTTAAAAGATGTGTCTTGAAAATGACGTTCAACGTCACCGTGTCTAATAGTGGAAATAGTTCTTAAAGCACTGTCGAAGCGCCCAGGGGCGTAATCTGCAGAGAAAGTGCAGAGTGGAGAGGAACCGCTGATATTGCGCCTTATAACCAACAGACAGGCTCAAAAAAGCTTTCAGTGAAGCTGACATACGACCGCTCGGCTCTGAAGAAAAAAATCTGATTAAATCTGCTGTCCAGGGCTCCTTTATACCCGTATGTCGGGGGAGTGGCATGCAAATTTAGATCGGCAATTCGCCTGCTTCTCATTGGCCTTTTCTCAAAGATCTGAAGGTGTCTCGGGCTCTAAAGAGTGACCCCTAGTGTCACTTCATCAACACAACATATTACACACATAATTAACCTTCTCTCTTTCAGATGCACCTAAAATCTCCACCTCCTCCTGTAGACGAAGTGATGCAATCATGTTTGTCTGTGAGGTTCATGGAAATCCGTTTCCTACACTGGAGTGGCGTCTGTCTGGACGTCCCATTATTAACTCTACGGTCACGCCCATCAGTGTGGAGCAAGTTAAGGACAAAAGCTTGAGGAGCATCCTCACCATCCGTCAATCAATCAAAGACACGCCCACTTCACAGTGTGTCAGCACCAACACACATGGCACTGCCAGCCAACAGTTTCAGCTGGAAACTCCACAGGATCCTCGAGGTTAGTTCAGAGTTTCACTGATTGATCTATTCCAAGCTACCCAAAACAATAGCTTTATCTGATTCTCATAGGACAGAAAATCACACATGAGATCACTTTAACCCTCCTATGGACTTCTGGATCAGAATTACTTTTGATGATTTAATAAAAATGGTTTCCTTTATCTAAGTGGAACAGGACTTGGTGACTTTTCCTCCACTTGCCATCGGAACACACACAAATAAAATAAAATCGGGCATGATTCGATAAGTCTTCATGGTCATAACTGACCGACCATTGAAAATGAATGGTAAAGACTATAACACAGAGCAATTTTTTACATTTGTCAAATAAAACCAATAAATCAGACACAATGCTAAACACAATACTAGAATCGGTCTCTGCGAAATAAAAATGGGCGTTTTCCAATCTGTGGTCATTTTCAAACTGGGATGGACATTTCGAAACTGTCCAATGAAAGTAGTGAATCTGAATGATTTAAAAATGCCCACTGATAAGGAAAAGCCCTTTTGTCCTGCAGAGACATACGTTTAAGAAATGAGGGGGTGAGACAATAACACCCACAATACAGAACATGCAACACATGACCAGAAATAAATGGGTGAGACTAAAACAGCCAGGAGGCAGAACACACACACACACACACACACACACACACACACACACACACACACACACACACACACAGAAATAAAGGTGTGCAGATTGTCTCCCAAGAGATTTTAAAACCAGCATGGTGTGCAACAAATCCATCTGTAAGGTACATGCCAACACACGGATGCATGAATGCATAAAGACATGCATCATTCTTTATTGTTCTTACTGTTTTTAACTGTTTACTTTTTGTTCACATTTACATTACATTCAGTCATTTAGCAGATGCTTTTATCCAAAGCGAATTATGAAGATCAGCAATCCCTCCGATTCGAACTAGCGAACTCCGGGGATGGTAGCCAGCGTCTTTACCTCTGAGATCTCCAGGCCCCCTCCAGGACAATTGTTACTGTTTCCAAACACTCATTTGTTCCTCTCTAGGTTTCCATCATCCCTCACTGCTGGTTGGAGTTGCTATTGGTGCATCAGTGATGATGATCTTTTGCATCATGACACTCTTCTGCATACGGTGAGTACATGGTACATATGAGTTTTAAGGACAGACAAGTAGAATGACATCCTGCATAAGAATCCGATATCAAAACCTGAAAACTATTTTTCCAGAAGACAGAACTTCAAACCATCACAGACTAATCAAGAAGATAACACCGGACTCATTCTGACTCCAAGAGTGAGTTAAACACTCTTGATTTCACACATTAGAAATTCTCCAAGACATTAATCTTACATGTTGACTCAAGGGTTTTGCTGTAAGAAGGTTCCTCTCAACTGATTCTACTTTATTTTTTGTCCATGTTAGGCTGTTGTACAGGATGATGAAGGAGAATCTGTTTATGGCAATAAAGTCATGATGTCACATGGTGACGTCACTCAAGAATCTCTCCATTATTCCTCCATTGACTTCACAAACACTGAACCAGCGTCAGGAGAGATCATCGGCTTCTCGTCTCTGACGACTGAATATGGCGTGATCCAAAATAATTCTGCAGGAGCGTCAGAGGCAGAGAACAACATCTCAACACCTGTGATGGACCCCAAGAAACATCAAGCAGACAAGAACGCAAAGATCACAGATGTGTCCTCACAGACACCAGAAGAGCCAACGTATGAAACTATCACCCATCGCTAGTTTGTTATTCTGGCCTGATTTGGGCATTTGCTCCCCTTGGTAGCCATCAACACGGGACCCCTTGGAAGCGATCAATGCGGGGAACCCCTGGAGTTTTAAGTCAGTGTAAACTGTTATCTTATGTTGTTTCAATGTTTTTTACATTTCATGTTTGTTTGTATTTTTGATGTATTATGTTGGTTGGATATCTTTTTGCAGCTCTTTGATCAATATTAGTTGTTTTTAAATGTGCTTTATAAATAAATTTGACTGGAGTATTAAATTCAAGAACCAATTCTGTTAATACCTTTTTAAAAGACAGAGCAGTAAACACTATTATTAAACAACAACAACAACAACAATAACAACATTAAAAGGGGACTCCAGCATATCTAGAGACCAGACACCATTTATCTGAAAACTATTTTCAAAGTCAATCAAAATCACTAGCGGTCATTGAAACCAAATTAAGTAAATAAATATGAAGCAAAGACACACCATAGAAACTCTCTCACATGCACAACATCAGACAGGAACTAGAACACAATGCTAGTTAGACACAAACTAATCACACTAAATAAGGTGCAAAGAATTATGGGAGGACAGGAAACAGGAGGACACAATAAAGTGCTTATTGGATCAAGTCAGTTCACTTGGTGGTCAACTCCTCAGACAGTTATTTTCTAAGCATATAAATACAGCTACTAACTATTATGTTTCAATAATATATTTCATATCAGTATTTAAAACTGACAAATAAATAAAACTAAACAGGTGATGCTTCTATCAAAAAGATGTTTATCTTGATTTCCAGTCCTACAGCCGCCATACATTGTGATTTCTCAAAATTCATTCAAAAATACAAATATACAGAAACAGTGACCCCCAGAGGTCATTACAGTACATTACAGACAGGTGCTGTTAAACTACTCCAGACCAGTGGTGTAGCTAAGGGTGGGCTGGGGTGGGCCTGGGACCCCCCAAATTAGACCCAGGCCCACCTAGAATATTAGAGATTATTATTTGAATTCAAATAAATATTTATAAAATAGTATAAAAATGCACAAATTCTGATTTCTGAAAGTGTAAAATAATTGTTTTAATGCACCCCTTCCTGGTTCTTAAGGGAAATTTTGTTACAATTTTTGGGCAAAAATTCCCCATCCCCATCCATTTTTATTGAGGCCCACCCAAAAGTAATTTTCTGGCTATACACTTGCTCCAGACTCTCTTTCATCATCTCTGTTGTGTCCCTCACATGTGTGACCTCATTGCTGCTTTATACAGTGCATCCGGAATGTAATCACTGCACTTCACTTTTCCCACATTTTGTTATTCCAATAACAGCCTTATTCCAAAATGGATTATATTCATTATTTTCCTCAAAACTCTACAAACAATACCCCATGATGACAACTTGAAAGAAGTTTGTTTGAAATCTTTGCAAATTTATTACAAATAAAAAAAATTTAAAAAAAAAAAAAAAAATCACATGTACATAAGTATTCACACCCTTTGCCATGACACTCAAAATTGAGCTCAGGTGCATCCTGTTTCCACTGATCATCCTTGAGATGTTTCTACAACTTGATTGGAGTCCACCTGTGGTCAATTCTGATGATTGGACATGATCTGGAAAGGCACACACCTGTCTATATAAGGTCCCACAGTTAAAAGTGCATGTCAGAGCACAAACCAAGCCATGAAGTCCAAGGAATTGTCTGTAGACCTCTGAAACAGGATTGTATCGAGGCACAGATCTGGGGAAGGGTACAGAAACATTTCTGCAGCATTGAAGGTCCCAATGAGCACAGTGGCCTCCATAATCCGTAAATGGAAGAAGTTTGTAACCTCCAGGACTCTTCCTAGAGCTGACCGCCGGCCAAACTGAGCGATCGGGGGAGAAGGGCCTTAGTCAGGGAGGTGACCAAGAACCTGATGGTCACTCTGACAGAGCTCCAGCATTTCTCTGTGGAGAGAAGAGAACCTTCCAGAAGAACAACCATCTCTGCAGCACTCCACCAATCAGGCCTGTATGGTAGAGTGGCCAGACGGAAGCCACTCCTCAGTAAATGGCACATGACAGCCCGCCTGGAGTTTGCCAAAAGGCACCTGAAGGACTCTCAGACCATGAGAAACAAATATTGAACTCTTTGGCCTGAATGGCAAGCGTCATGTCTGGAGGAAACCAGGCACCTCTCATCACCTGGCCAATACCATCCCTACAGTGAAGCACGGTGGTGGCAGCATCATGCTGTGGGGATGTTTTTCAGTGGCAGGAACTGGGAGACTAGTCAGGATCGAGGGAAAGATGAATGCAGCAATGTACAGAGACATCCTTGATGAAAACCTGCTCCAGAGCGCTCTGGACCTCAGACTGAGGTGAAGGTTCATCTTCCAACAGGACATTGACCCAAAGCACACAGTCAAGATAACAAAGGAGTGGATACGGGACAACTCTGTGAGTGTCCTTGAGTGGCCCAGCCAGAGCCCAGACTTGAACCCGATTGAACATCTCTGGAGAGATCTGACATGGCTGTGCACCGACGCTCCCCATCCAACCTGATGGAGCTGGAGAGGTCCTGCAAAGAAGAACGGGAGAATCTGCCCAAAAATAGATGTGCCAAACTTGTAACATCATACACAAAAAGACTTGAGGCTGTAATTGGTGCCAAAGGTGCTTCAACAAGGTATTGAGCAAAGGGTGTGAATACTTATGTACATGGGATTTTCTTTCTTTTTTTTTTTTTATAAATTTGCAAAGATTTCAAACAAACTTCTTTCATGTTGTCATTATGGGGTATTGTTTGTAGTTTTCAGGAAAATAATGAATATAATCCATTTTGGAATGAGGCTGTTATTGGAATAACAAAATGTGGGAAAAGTGAAGCGCTGGGAATACTTTCCAGATAAACTGTATATAAATAAAAAGACAAACATTAGATCAAGAGGAATAATGTTTATGACCTGCAATATGTTGTCAAATGTTGAGTTCAGTCCTCTAGATGGTGCCGCCTTACAGAAATATAAAAAACTGCACGTCATCAGTTCAGACAAAAACTAGAGTTCAACAAAATACTCAGAAGATCAAACATTAATGCTGCAATACACAATATAAAACACTGTCATCTGAAAATAATCATTTGGAAAAGAAATAATATGCAAATGTTTCCTCTTATTGTTTAAAGTGTTGAATTGTTTGTGAATGTTTGTGTTATAATGATGAGACTGCTGGTGTTTTAAATGCTCCTCCACACTTCTCATGTCTGAATAGAAAGTCTTGAGTTTCCTCATCTTGAGTAAAAGAGGAAGTTGTAATAAATATAATATCAGTGAAGACGTTTGTCATGTTCACTCTCAAACATCATCAGTGTCACAGAAGAGCACTTGATCTCTTTACTAGCAGGAAAAACTTCTCTGGTAAGTCATTTAATATGTTAGTACACATTTACTTCCGTTCATTTGATATTTTCAGAACATAATGAAGTTTTGATTGTTGATATTTCTCAGATCAAATCAAATTATTCCAAGTGATTTATTCCTGTGTGTTTCTGTATGTCTGTATGTGACATCCTGAATTCTTTATCTTGACATTTATTATCTTGTGTCAAATATTTTAAGGACTTCAGAGACTATATACAAATGTACAATATATCAACAATATGTTTCAATTCTTCTTGCAGACGAAAGGAAATAATTCAGATTCATTTTCATTTGAATATTTGAAGGTTGAACAAACGTTAAAGATGGAAACAGCGGTGAAGTTCATTCTCATTGGATGTCTGATAAAAGGTCGTCTCATTCTTATTATTCATCTTTTCAATAAATTGAATTAATAGTTTGAAATCAGATACAAAAGCTGTTTCAGATATTAACTTTTAATTAGATTTTTGTGTGCGATTAAAGATTAATTAGCACTAATTTGAATCATCAAACATCTTCTTTATGTAAACTCAGTAAGTCTTTAGTTCATGTATTCATTCATATGTTTGTTTTGTGTTGTGTAGATGTTTTGTGTTACTTCAGTATCAATCTGCCAGAGAGGATAGAAGCTCTAGAAGGATCCTGTGTTTTCATACCCTGCACTTTTGATATTGACCAATATTATGAATATGAGCTCACTGATGCAACACGAATATGGATAAAATATAGATCTTATTATTCAGATGATGTAGTGTTTGACTCCAGAAGTCCTAGTACAGGAAATCTCAAAGGGGAAATCTTTGGCAAACCAGCAGAAAAAAACTGCACCACCCGCTTTGATGATGTCAGACTGGATCACAGCGGTGAATATTACTTCAGAATTGAAGGCAGAAATAATCTGAGATATAACTATAATTATAAAAAAGTGGACATTAGTGTCACAGGTGAGTGTCATATTGTTATCTACAGTATATTAGGCCGTATACTGTACGCAGGAGTGTCACATTGTTATCTACGGTATATCAGGCCGTATACTGTACGCAGGAGTGTCACATTGTTATCTACGGTATATTAGGCCGTATACTGTACGCAGGAGTGTCACATTGTTATCTACGGTATATTAGGCCGTATACTGTACGCAGGAGTGTCATATTGTTATCTACGGTATATTAGGCCGTATACTGTACGCAGGAGTGTCATATTGTTATCTACGGTATATTAGGCCGTATACTGTACGCAGGAGTGTCACATTGTTATCTACGGTATATCAGGCCGTATACTGTACGCAGGAGTGTCACATTGTTATCTACGGTATATTAGGCCGTATACTGTACGCAGGAGTGTCACATTGTTATCTACGGTATATTAGGCCGTATACTGTACGCAGGAGTGTCACATTGTTATCTACGGTATATCAGGCCGTATACTGTAAGCAGGAGTGTCACATTGTTATCTACGGTATATCAGGCCGTATACTGTACGCAGGAGTGTCACATTGTCATCTACGGTATATCAGGCCGTATACTGTACGCAGGAGTGTCACATTGTCATCTACGGTATATCAGGCCGTATACTGTACGCAGGAGTGTCACATTGTTATCTACGGTATATTAGGCCGTATACTGTACGCAGGAGTGTCATATTGTTATCTACGGTATATTAGGCCGTATACTGTACGCAGGAGTGTCACATTGTTATCTACGGTATATCAGGCCGTATACTGTACGCAGGAGTGTCACATTGTTATCTACGGTATATCAGGCCGTATACTGTACGCAGGAGTGTCACATTGTTATCTACGGTATATCAGGCCGTATACTGTACGCAGGAGTGTCACATTGTTATCTACGGTATATCAGGCCGTATACTGTACGCAGGAGTGTCACATTGTTATCTACGGTATATCAGGCCGTATACTGTACGCAGGAGTGTCACATTGTTATCTACGGTATATCAGGCCGTATACTGTACGCAGGAGTGTCACATTGTTATCTACGGTATATCAGGCCGTATACTGTACGCAGGAGTGTCACATTGTTATCTACGGTATATTAGGCCGTATACTGTACGCGGGAGTGTCACATTGTTATCTACGGTATATCAGGCCGTATACTGTACGCGGGAGTGTCACATTGTTATCTACGGTATATCAGGCCGTACACTGTACGCGGGAGTGTCACATTGTTATCTACGGTATATCAGGCCGTACACTGTACGCGGGAGTGTCACATTGTTATCTACGGTATATTAGGCCGTACACTGTACGCGGGAGTGTCATATTGTTATCTACGGTATATTAGGCCGTACACTGTACGCGGGAGTGTCATATTGTTATCTACGGTATATCAGGCCGTACACTGTACGCGGGAGTGTCATATTGTTATCTACGGTATATCAGGCCGTACACTGTACGCGGGAGTGTCATATTGTTATCTACGGTATATCAGGCCGTACACTGTACGCGGGAGTGTCATATTGTTATCTACGGTATATCAGGCCGTACACTGTACGCGGGAGTGTCATATTGTTATCTACGGTATATCAGGCCGTACACTGTACGCGGGAGTGTCATATTGTTATCTACGGTATATCAGGCCGTACACTGTACGCGGGAGTGTCATATTGTTATCTACGGTATATCAGGCCGTACACTGTACGCGGGAGTGTCATATTGTTATCTACGGTATATCAGGCCGTACACTGTACGCGGGAGTGTCATATTGTTATCTACGGTATATCAGGCCGTACACTGTACGCGGGAGTGTCATATTGTTATCTACGGTATATCAGGCCGTACACTGTACGCGGGAGTGTCATATTGTTATCTACGGTATATCAGGCCGTACACTGTACGCGGGAGTGTCATATTGTTATCTACGGTATATCAGGCCGTACACTGTACGCGGGAGTGTCATATTGTTATCTACGGTATATCAGGCCGTACACTGTACGCGGGAGTGTCATATTGTTATCTACGGTATATCAGGCCGTACACTGTACGCGGGAGTGTCATATTGTTATCTACGGTATATCAGGCCGTACACTGTACGCGGGAGTGTCATATTGTTATCTACGGTATATCAGGCCGTACACTGTACGCGGGAGTGTCATATTGTTATCTACGGTATATCAGGCCGTACACTGTACGCGGGAGTGTCATATTGTTATCTACGGTATATCAGGCCGTACACTGTACGCGGGAGTGTCATATTGTTATCTACGGTATATCAGGCAGTACACTGTACGCGGGAGTGTCATATTGTTATCTACGGTATATCAGGCCGTACACTGTACGCGGGAGTGTCATATTGTTATCTACGGTATATCAGGCCGTACACTGTACGCGGGAGTGTCATATTGTTATCTACGGTATATCAGGCCGTACACTGTACGCGGGAGTGTCATATTGTTATCTACGGTATATCAGGCCGTACACTGTACGCGGGAGTGTCATATTGTTATCTACGGTATATCAGGCCGTACACTGTACGCAGGAGTGTCATATTGTTATCTACGGTATATCAGGCCGTATACTGTACGCAGGAGTGTCATATTGTTATCTACGGTATATCAGGCCGTACACTGTACGCAGGAGTGTCACATTGTTATCTACGGTATATCAGGCCGTACACTGTACGCAGGAGTGTCACATTGTTATCTACGGTATATCAGGCCGTACACTGTACGCAGGAGTGTCACATTGTTATCTACGGTATATCAGGCCGTATACTGTACGCAGGAGTGTCACATTGTTATCTACGGTATATCAGGCCGTATACTGTACGCAGGAGTGTCATATTGTTATCTACGGTATATCAGGCCGTACACTGTACGCAGGAGTGTCATATTGTTATCTACGGTATATCAGGCCGTACACTGTACGCAGGAGTGTCATATTGTTATCTACGGTATATCAGGCCGTATACTGTACGCAGGAGTGTCACATTGTTATCTACGGTATATCAGGCCGTATACTGTACGCAGGAGTGTCACATTGTTATCTACGGTACATTAGGCCGTATACTGTACGCAGGAGTGTCACATTGTTATCTACGGTATATTAGGCCGTATACTGTACGCAGGAGTGTCACATTGTTATCTACGGTATATCAGGCCGTATACTGTACGCAGGAGTGTCACATTGTTATCTACGGTATATTAGGCCGTATACTGTACGCAGGAGTGTCACATAGTTATCTACGGTATATTAGGCCGTATACTGTACGCAGGAGTGTCACATTGTTATCTACGGTATATTAGGCCGTACACTGTACGCAGGAGTGTCATATTGTTATCTACGGTATATTAGGCCGTACACTGTACGCAGGAGTGTCACATTGTTATCTACGGTATATTAGGCCGTATACTGTACGCAGAAGTGTCATATTGTTATCTACGGTATATTAGGCCGTATACTGTACGCAGGAGTGTCATATTGTTATCTACGGTATATCAGGCCGTATACTGTACGCAGGAGTGTCACATTGTTATCTACGGTATATCAGGCCGTATACTGTACGCAGGAGTGTCATATTGTTATCTACGGTATATCAGGCCGTACACTGTACGCGGGAGTGTCATATTGTTATCTACGGTATATTAGGCCGTACACTGTACGCGGGAGTGTCATATTGTTATCTACGGTATATCAGGCAGTACACTGTACGCGGGAGTGTCATATTGTTATCTACGGTATATCAGGCAGTACACTGTACGCGGGAGTGTCATATTGTTATCTACGGTATATCAGGCCGTACACTGTACGCGGGAGTGTCACATTGTTATCTACGGTATATCAGGCCGTACACTGTACGCGGGAGTGCCATATTGTTATCTACGGTATATCAGGCCGTACACTGTACGCGGGAGTGCCATATTGTTATCTACGGTATATCAGGCCGTACACTGTACGCGGGAGTGTCATATTGTTATCTACGGTATATCAGGCCGTACACTGTACGCGGGAGTGTCATATTGTTATCTACGGTATATCAGGCAGTATACTGTACGCGGGAGTGTCATATTGTTATCTACGGTATATCAGGCCGTACACTGTACGCGGGAGTGTCATATTGTTATCTACGGTATATCAGGCCGTACACTGTACGCGGGAGTGTCATATTGTTATCTACGGTATATCAGGCCGTACACTGTACGCGGGAGTGTCACATTGTTATCTACGGTATATCAGGCCGTACACTGTACGCGGGAGTGTCATATTGTTATCTACGGTATATCAGGCAGTATACTGTACGCAGGAGTGTCATATTGTTATCTACGGTATATCAGGCCGTATACTGTACGCAGGAGTGTCCTATTGTTATCTACGGTATATCAGGCAGTATACTGTACGCAGGAGTGTCACATTGTTATCTACGGTATATCAGGCCGTATACTGTACGCAGGAGTGTCACATTGTTATCTACGGTATATCAGGCCGTATACTGTACGCAGGAGTGTCACATTGTTATCTACGGTATATCAGGCAGTATACTGTACGCAGGAGTGTCATATTGTTATCTACGGTATATCAGGCAGTATACTGTACGCAGGAGTGTCATATTGTTATCTACGGTATATCAGGCAGTATACTGTACGCAGGAGTGTCATATTGTTATCTACGGTATATCAGGCAGTATACTGTACGCAGGAGTGTCACATTGTTATCTACGGTATATCAGGCAGTATACTGTACGCAGGAGTGTCACATTGTTATCTACGGTATATCAGGCAGTATACTGTACGCAGGAGTGTCACATTGTTATCTACGGTATATCAGGCAGTATACTGTACGCAGGAGTGTCATATTGTTATCTACGGTATATCAGGCAGTATACTGTACGCAGGAGTGTCATATTGTTATCTACGGTATATCAGGCAGTATACTGTACGCAGGAGTGTCATATTGTTATCTACGGTATATCAGGCCGTATACTGTACGCAGGAGTGTCACATTGTTATCTACGGTACATTAGGCAGTATACTGTACGCAGGAGTGTCACATTGTTATCTACGGTATATCAGGCCGTATACTGTACGCAGGAGTGTCACATTGTTATCTACGGTATATCAGGCAGTATACTGTACGCAGGAGTGTCACATTGTTATCTACGGTATATCAGGCAGTATACTGTACGCAGGAGTGTCACATTGTTATCTACGGTATATCAGGCCGTATACTGTACGCAGGAGTGTCACATTGTTATCTACGGTACATCAGGCCGTATACTGTACGCAGGAGTGTCACATTGTTATCTACGGTACATCAGGCCGTATACTGTACGCAGGAGTGTCACATTGTTATCTACGGTACATCAGGCAGTATACTGTACGCAGGAGTGTCACATTGTTATCTACGGTATATCAGGCAGTATACTGTACGCAGGAGTGTCACATTGTTATCTACGGTATATCAGGCCGTATACTGTACGCAGGAGTGTCACATTGTTATCTACGGTATATCAGGCCGTATACTGTACGCAGGAGTGTCACATTGTTATCTACGGTATATCAGGCCGTATACTGTACGCAGGAGTGTCACATTGTTATCTACGGTATATCAGGCCGTATACTGTACGCAGGAGTGTCACATTGTTATCTACGGTATATCAGGCCGTATACTGTACGCAGGAGTGTCACATTGTTATCTACGGTATATCAGGCCGTACACTGTACGCAGGAGTGTCACATTGTTATCTACGGTATATCAGGCCGTACACTGTACGCAGGAGTGTCACATTGTTATCTACGGTATATCAGGCAGTACACTGTACGCAGGAGTGTCACATTGTTATCTACGGTATATCAGGCCGTATACTGTACGCAGGAGTGTCACATTGTTATCTACGGTATATCAGGCAGTATACTGTACGCAGGAGTGTCACATTGTTATCTACGGTATATCAGGCAGTATACTGTACGCAGGAGTGTCACATTGTTATCTACGGTATATCAGGCAGTATACTGTACGCAGGAGTGTCATATTGTTATCTACGGTACATCAGGCCGTATACTGTACGCAGGAGTGTCACATTGTTATCTACGGTACATCAGGCCGTATACTGTACGCAGGAGTGTCACATTGTTATCTACGGTACATCAGGCCGTATACTGTACGCAGGAGTGTCACATTGTTATCTACGGTACATCAGGCCGTATACTGTACGCAGGAGTGTCACATTGTTATCTACGGTACATCAGGCCGTATACTGTACGCAGGAGTGTCACATTGTTATCTACGGTACATCAGGCCGTATACTGTACGCAGGAGTGTCACATTGTTATCTACGGTACATCAGGCCGTATACTGTACGCAGGAGTGTCACATTGTTATCTACGGTACATCAGGCCGTATACTGTACGCAGGAGTGTCACATTGTTATCTACGGTACATCAGGCCGTATACTGTACGCAGGAGTGTCACATTGTTATCTACGGTACATCAGGCCGTATACTGTACGCAGGAGTGTCACATTGTTATCTACGGTATATCAGGCCGTATACTGTACGCAGGAGTGTCACATTGTTATCTACGGTATATCAGGCAGTATACTGTACGCAGGAGTGTCACATTGTTATCTACGGTATATCAGGCAGTATACTGTACGCAGGAGTGTCACATTGTTATCTACGGTATATCAGGCAGTATACTGTACGCAGGAGTGTCACATTGTTATCTACGGTATATCAGGCAGTATACTGTACGCAGGAGTGTCACATTGTTATCTACGGTATATCAGGCAGTATACTGTACGCAGGAGTGTCACATTGTTATCTACGGTATATCAGGCAGTATACTGTACGCAGGAGTGTCACATTGTTATCTACGGTATATCAGGCCGTATACTGTACGCAGGAGTGTCACATTGTTATCTACGGTATATCAGGCCGTATACTGTACGCAGGAGTGTCACATTGTTATCTACGGTATATCAGGCCGTACACTGTACGCAGGAGTGTCACATTGTTATCTACGGTACATTAGGCCGTATACTGTACGCAGGAGTGTCACATTGTTATCTACGGTATATTAGGCCGTATACTGTACGCAGGAGTGTCATATTGTTATCTACGGTACATTAGGCCGTATACTGTACGCAGGAGTGTCATATTGTTATCTACGGTACATTAGGCCGTATACTGTACGCAGGAGTGTCATATTGTTATCTACAGTATATTAGGCTGTATACTGTATGCAGAAGTGTTATATTGCACTAAACAGTGACTCTAAAAAGAGTTTAATAACATCCAATAAAGTTAAGGCATAGAGATTGATCATGTTGATGAATCAATTTAATGACTATAGATTTAAATGAAGCATCAAAGCTGAATTTGGAGACATTATTTACTGCAAAGTAACTTACTGTAATTGTATTCTGCACAAAAATGCTCAGAACATTCTGGATGACACTATTGATATAGTTTGATTTGAAATGAAAAGTGAATCTGAACCTGTATAAGAGCAATTCAGTTTTATTAATGGATGTAATATTGATATAATTTCACTTGTGTTTCAGCGTCTCCATCTAAACCCGCAGTGCAGTTGAATGTTGATCTGAAGAATGTGAAAGTTCATCAGGAGGTGAAGGAGGACAGTTCTGTGAGTCTGCGCTGCTCTGCTAACATCTACTGCCCCTTTAATCCACCAACTCTCACATGGAGCTCCTCCTCTAACACACTCATCCCCAATGAACAGCAACATCAGGACCAAACGAAACTCATCTCTGAACTGAACTTCAATATAACTCATCTTCATCATGGAGTCACTTTCACCTGCACTATAAAATACCAGCTGAAGAACCAGATCAAAACAAAACAGGCGTCCCGTACACTACATGTTCAGTGTAAGACAGGAATATTTGTTCTGTCCTGATATTCCTCAGACATTCTGGTTAGAGTTTGTTCTAAACTCGAGCTCGATTAAACAGTAAATGTTCCAACAATGTGTCAGTGAGAGATTCGAGAAAACACAAAACTAAATAAATACTGGGACAATTAATTCAGCTTGAATCACTTAATGTGAAACTCTTTTCAATCTTATAATAGTGTCACAATACATTTACAGAGAAACAAACGCTCAAATCTAAACTTACCTAAAACTTTAACTCTGTTCTTCTGCTGTCTTGAAATCAGTGTTGTTTTCTTCTGGAAATACAAATGTTGCCTTGTTCAAGTACAAATCATATAACTTTAAATAATATTGTAGATTGAATTAGTTTTTTGTCCCTCAGATTCCCCTAAAAACACATAAGTGACTGTAAATCCGTCTGGTTCTGTGTTGGAGGGTCGTTCAGTGACGCTGACCTGCATCAGTGATGGAAACCCAGATGTGAGTTACAGCTGGTACAGAGACACTGAAGAACACCTGAAACACCTGCAGAATGGACAAAATCTCACCATCAATAAAACCGACCCGACACACAGTGGCCGATACTACTGTACAGCTCAGAATCAATACGGCACCCAAAACTCATCTGTACTGCTGGACATTCAGTGTGAGTACTAATCATCAGTAATTGTAATTACATTGTAATTAATTAAACAATTACATTAAAATCAGTTTATGTGTAGGGTGTAAATTTCCCTTAATGCTGACAGAGCGTTATTGTTGTGCATAAAACATGTTCAAACAAAGCAAGGAATGCCAAATAATGTTAAATAAGCAGGATCACTTGGCACGTGATGTCCTGCACAATAGAGGAGGTAGAGCAGGCATGGGAAAAGTGGTTTGGTACAGGGGTTACATCACGCTTAAAAAGGACTAATTTACCCCAAAAAAAAAAATCTCTCATCATTTACATGGGGTGGGGCGCACATTGTCCTCCTTTTGAGATACAATGTTCCACGATGATTTAATTCTTGTATCTTCTTGTATTCTCTGAAGTTTGTGACTGGTGGAATATTCTGCTGAAGTACTTTTAAAGCTACTGAAGTTATTCAGCCAAAAGTAGTGAGTGGTTTTATCATTTCTTTGTTATTGTTGTTTGATTAATTATCCTTTATGTGACATATCCTACTAAACAGTGCTCAATTCAGTTACATGATGCAGATACGCTTTTTGTCTGACTGTTTAAATTCACTTTAGACATAAACGACTGCGTTTACATTAAATCCTCATCAAGACGGGCATTGGTGGAATCATAAAGTGTATTTGACACATTAGCACTCAAACATTAGCCGCCTGTCAATCAAACAACACGCAGCTACAGACATCAGCAAATAAATCAATCTTTTATATTTCATCAAGATCAACCAACCAGCGGTGCTCTTGCTATTGCGATTGATGTAATGAACACCCCTGTTCTAGAATATAGGCTAAATATAGAAAACTACTCAAAAATTTGATCGAGGACGTCTCACTTCTTCCCAATAAACATCTAGATAATTTTATTGCCCAGTGCTATTGATAACATTGCATTAATAACTCACATCAGCCCAATAATTTCAGTGATAAATAGTTCAATTACAGGCTACGTTATAGACACACAGAATATAGTAAACAGAAATATGAAATTTACCTCGATATGTTTCTTCAAATTAGAGGCAGGATTAATGCTGATATCTGGCTTGAGCAAGTTAAACTCACATGACATGATCAGGAAACTGGCCTTTTTCACTGCGAAAAGACCTTCCAGGTGTTGAACTGTGCTTGAGGCATCCTCCACATCCATAACAGTTGGCGCCAAATCTGCAGCTGCCGTTCAAGATTTTTACGTGTGATTTGATTTGACGGGAGTCGCGAGACGCTCCCTAGACAATCATGTTGATAGATACAAATAAAATCAGGACAGGGAAGTAGCGAACACAGATGGGGGGGGAAATATCACAGTAATAGTACAGTTACAGCACTTAAAATATACTCAAGTAAAAGGAAACGTATCCAAATTTTAAACTACTTAAAATAGTAAACATTTTGGGAAAAGTAGATAATTACAGTAATGTGAGTATTTGTAATTCGTTACTTTACACCACTGTTCACTGCTTGTGCCACGGACATAAATTATGCCTCAAACTGTGCGGCTTGTTGAGGAAGAGGAATACTTTTTGTTAGGAATATTTTGGATCTAGTCACGATCCCCAATTCCCCGGTCCCGTCTTTCTATGTCTCTGCCCAGTGAGATGCAGTCGTGAGTCTGAGTCTCTGTAGACTTCGCGAAGGAAGTAGAAAGAACAACAACACACAGTTGGTCTGTATTCAGTCTACTCAACGTTTATTACATCAAGCATGTTATTTATATTCTTCATGAGACAATGAACAGCCAATAGTAAAGCAACAACAAGGCTTATGATCAAGGGGGAGAAATTGGGTATTCTGGAGTAATACAGGAACAAGGCCATATACAGATGTCCTAGACGTTCTGCCACGTGCCTGACACTGTTCACCTCACGAGGACAAGTGTGACCTATTCAAATTACAGAAATAAGCATGCTGCATGATGTGTGGAACATCATAAAGAGGAAGACAGAATTTGACTCAGTCCCATACTCACACATCTAAGGCGTGCAACTGACATCTGGGGTCAACTGAGCACACATACAGAGAAGGCGAGAAACATACACACACATATAGAGCAGAACAGCATGTACATTTCACGTTTCTCACACTTTTACTTTTCTAAATGGATTAAATTAACAATAGTCATTAATAAAAATTAAATTTAAAAACTTTTAAAAATATTAAAAACATTCACACTCGAATACAAACCAATACTGACGGCATTCGTGTAATACACATTTATAAAAAGCCATAAGTTGTGTGTCAGTAGATGAAAATGATTTAATAATACTTACATTCTCTATAATTTATCGAACCATAAATTCAAATCCTGATGACAACCACATTTTGCATGTGTATAAAAGTAGTGCCACTGTCATGAAAGTCTGACATTAAACAAGGATGCAGTTAATGCACAAAAGAACGCAAGTCCATATTTCTATTCTTCTAATTCATTGCACCCAGTCCATTTCCATTATCAACTTCTTATGAATGTGATGTCTATGTTTATATCGCTGGTGTTTGGCAGGGAATGGAGTATATAATAGGATGCAGATGGTGTTGGAAAAGAACCCATCGGCACTTTGCGCACAGAGCGCCTAATTTCACCAGACCCACTTGTGCCTAGAATTAACACACGTTTGCACAGAAAAAACTAAATTGATGGCCGTGCCCGCTGACTTTGCATGTGACTTATGGCATTGCTGTAATTTGATATTTATTGCGTAATCATTTGAAATCCCAAACTCTTGGCCCATGTACAGTGCAAAACTAGTTTCCTTCATGAGTATTTTTGTCCTGAAATAAAAAAACAAGAAGCAAAATTACATACTGTAAGATATTTAGTTTAAATGAACAACTTTTCTTATTCAGTTGTTTTTCTCTTGTTTTGAGCATAAATCGTGTAAATTTAGTTTCAAGTTATATTCTCTAAAAACAAGTCTTCTTTTCTGGACAAATTTTGCTTGATTCAATTGATCTTATTTTAAGACTGTCTTGATTATTTTTAATGGAAACCAAGACAAAAATACAGATAAGACAAAATATTTATGTTTTGTGTGTAATGTTTAGCAGAAAATGATATTTTGTGTAATTATTGATGTGAAAAAGGCTACCAAGAGATGAACAGTGATTGTCTGCTGAGAACATAGCAGCCCTGTTTTTCTGAATAATTGTGAGAAAACCTTTAAATCGTTTTTTTCTTTTTTGACCTGAAATATTAAAGGATAGGATTGTTCCAGTGACGATAATGCAAAGTGTGTTGGTGATTTGGTTCCTCTTTTGTAAACTCTCTTGTGACTGATTAAGATGCTGCAGTGTTTTAAAATGGCAGATTTCTATATAAACCCAGTTTGAAACCGCATTGAAATGTGTTGAATGAACAGTAATTGTAACTCATAAAAGTATATATGGTTCCTCATTTTCAACTTCAGCAGATCATCTTGATCTTATATATTTTTTTTTTTTTCCTGTTAATGAATTATTCTCATCTGAGGCCTGAACTCATTCCTATTTTCACCCAAAGTGAGAAGTACACATCAGCAGTTTTTCAAACTGTTTTATTCTTCTTAGATACTCCTAAAAACACATCAGTCACTGTAAATCCGTCTGGTTCTGTATCACGCCCTTCCGCCTAAAGTGCGGCAGGGCTCTCGTGTTTCACCGAGGTGAAGAGGGCACCACGTAACTGAGGCGGGCGCCCAGGCTGCACCACCCAAAGGCGGCAGTCCGGTCGAGTCGTCGGCATTGAAATGAGCCATCAATCTCATCCCAGAACTGGGTGGAGGCAAACGAGCGAACCAGAGAGTGGGCGGTCCGTGGGGATTTACCCACTCGACTTACCCAAACGCTTTCTCAACACTCAGTGATGGAAGGTCATCTTTTAAAAGATGTGTCTTGAAAATGACGTTCAACGTCACCGTGTCTAATAGTGGAAATAGCTCTTAAAGCACTGTCGAAGCGCCCAGGGGTGTAATCTGCAGAGAAAGTGCAGAGTGGAGAGGAACCGCTGATATTGCGCCTTATAACCAACAGACAGGCTCAAAAAAGCTTTCAGTGAAGCTGACATACGACCGCTCGGCTCTGAAGAAAAAAATCTGATTAAATCTGCTGTCCAGGGCTCCTTTATACCCGTATGTCGGGGGAGTGGCATGCAAATTTAGATCGGCAATTCGCCTGCTTCTCATTGGCCTTTTCTCAAAGATCTGAAGGTGTCTCGGGCTCTCAAGAGTGACCCCTAGTGTCACTTCATCAACACAACATATTACACACATAATTAACCTTCTCTCTTTCAGATGCACCTAAAATCTCCACCTCCTCCTTTAGACGAAGTGATGCAATCATGTTTGTCTGTGAGGTTCATGGAAATCCGTTTCCTACACTGGAGTGGCGTCTGTCTGGACGTCCCATTATTAACTCTACGGTCACGCCCATCAGTGTGGAGCAAGTTAAGGACAAAAGCTTGAGGAGCATCCTCACCATCCGTCAATCAATCAAAGACACGCCCACTTCACAGTGTGTCAGCACCAACACACATGGCACTGCCAGCCAACAGTTTCAGCTGGAAACTCCACAGGATCCTCGAGGTTAGTTCAGAGTTTCACTGATTGATCTATTCCAAGCTACCCAAAACAATAGCTTTATCTGATTCTCATAGGACAGAAAATCACACATGAGATCACTTTAACCCTCCTATGGACTTCTGGATCAGAATTACTTTTGATGATTTAATAAAAATGGTTTCCTTTATCTAAGTGGAACAGGACTTGGTGACTTTTCCTCCACTTGCCATCGGAACACACACAAATAAAATAAAATCGGGCATGATTCGATAAGTCTTCATGGTCATAACTGACCGACCATTGAAAATGAATGGTAAAGACTATAACACAGAGCAATTTTTTACATTTGTCAAATAAAACCAATAAATCAGACACAATGCTAAACACAATACTAGAATCGGTCTCTGCGAAATAAAAATGGGCGTTTTCCAATCTGTGGTCATTTTCAAACTGGGATGGACATTTCGAAACTGTCCAATGAAAGTAGTGAATCTGAATGATTTAAAAATGCCCACTGATAAGGAAAAGCCCTTTTGTCCTGCAGAGACATACGTTTAAGAAATGAGGGGGTGAGACAATAACACCCACAATACAGAACATGCAACACATGACCAGAAATAAATGGGTGAGACTAAAACAGCCAGGAGGCAGAACACACACACACACACACACACACACACACACACACACACAGAAATAAAGGTGTGCAGATTGTCTCCCAAGAGATTTTAAAACCAGCATGGTGTGCAACAAATCCATCTGTAAGGTACATGCCATCACACGGATGCATGAATGCATAAAGACATGCATCATTCTTTATTGTTCTTACTGTTTTTAACTGTTTACTTTTTGTTCACATTTACATTACATTCAGTCATTTAGCAGATGCTTTTATCCAAAGCGAATTATGAAGATCAGCAATCCCTCCGATTCGAACTAGCGAACTCCGGGGATGGTAGCCAGCGTCTTTACCTCTGAGATCTCCAGGCCCCCTCCAGGACAATTGTTACTGTTTCCAAACACTCATTTGTTCCTCTCTAGGTTTCCATCATCCCTCACTGCTGGTTGGAGTTGCTATTGGTGCATCAGTGATGATGATCTTTTGCATCATGACACTCTTCTGCATACGGTGAGTACATGGTACATATGAGTTTTAAGGACAGACAAGTAGAATGACATCCTGCATAAGAATCCGATATCAAAACCTGAAAACTATTTTTCCAGAAGACAGAACTTCAAACCATCACAGACTAATCAAGAAGATAACACCGGACTCATTCTGACTCCAAGAGTGAGTTAAACACTCTTGATTTCACACATTAGAAATTCTCCAAGACATTAATCTTACATGTTGACTCAAGGGTTTTGCTGTAAGAAGGTTCCTCTCAACTGATTCTACTTTATTTTTTGTCCATGTTAGGCTGTTGTACAGGATGATGAAGGAGAATCTGTTTATGGCAATAAAGTCATGATGTCACATGGTGACGTCACTCAAGAATCTCTCCATTATTCCTCCATTGACTTCACAAACACTGAACCAGCGTCAGGAGAGATCATCGGCTTCTCGTCTCTGACGACTGAATATGGCGTGATCCAAAATAATTCTGCAGGAGCGTCAGAGGCAGAGAACAACATCTCAACACCTGTGATGGACCCCAAGAAACATCAAGCAGACAAGAACGCAAAGATCACAGATGTGTCCTCACAGACACCAGAAGAGCCAACGTATGAAACTATCACCCATCGCTAGTTTGTTATTCTGGCCTGATTTGGGCATTTGCTCCCCTTGGTAGCCATCAACACGGGACCCCTTGGAAGCGATCAATGCGGGGAACCCCTGGAGTTTTAAGTCAGTGTAAACTGTTATCTTATGTTGTTTCAATGTTTTTTACATTTCATGTTTGTTTGTATTTTTGATGTATTATGTTGGTTGGAAATCTTTTTGCAGCTCTTTGATCAATATTAGTTGTTTTTAAATGTGCTTTATAAATAAATTTGACTGGAGTATTAAATTCAAGAACCAATTCTGTTAATACCTTTTTAAAAGACAGAGCAGTAAACACTATTATTAAACAACAACAACAACAACAATAACAACATTAAAAGGGGACTCCAGCATATCTAGAGACCAGACACCATTTATCTGAAAACTATTTTCAAAGTCAATCAAAATCACTAGCGGTCATTGAAACCAAATTAAGTAAATAAATATGAAGCAAAGACACACCATAGAAACTCTCTCACATGCACAACATCAGACAGGAACTAGAACACAATGCTAGTTAGACACAAACTAATCACACTAAATAAGGTGCAAAGAATTATGGGAGGACAGGAAACAGGAGGACACAATAAAGTGCTTATTGGATCAAGTCAGTTCACTTGGTGGTCAACTCCTCAGACAGTTATTTTCTAAGCATATAAATACAGCTACTAACTATTATGTTTCAATAATATATTTCATATCAGTATTTAAAACTGACAAATAAATAAAACTAAACAGGTGATGCTTCTATCAAAAAGATGTTTATCTTGATTTCCAGTCCTACAGCCGCCATACATTGTGATTTCTCAAAATTCATTCAAAAATACAAATATACAGAAACAGTGACCCCCAGAGGTCATTACAGTACATTACAGACAGGTGCTGTTAAACTACTCCAGACCAGTGGTGTAGCTAAGGGTGGGCTGGGGTGGGCCTGGGACCCCCCAAATTAGACCCAGGCCCACCTAGAATATTAGAGATTATTATTTGAATTCAAATAAATATTTATAAAATAGTATAAAAATGCACAAATTCTGATTTCTGAAAGTGTAAAATAATTGTTTTAATGCACCCCTTCCTGGTTCTTAAGGGAAATTTTGTTACAATTTTTGGGCAAAAATTCCCCATCCCCATCCATTTTTATTGAGGCCCACCCAAAAGTAATTTTCTGGCTATACACTTGCTCCAGACTCTCTTTCATCATCTCTGTTGTGTCCCTCACATGTGTGACCTCATTGCTGCTTTATACAGTGCATCCGGAATGTAATCACTGCACTTCACTTTTCCCACATTTTGTTATTCCAATAACAGCCTTATTCCAAAATGGATTATATTCATTATTTTCCTCAAAACTCTACAAACAATACCCCATGATGACAACTTGAAAGAAGTTTGTTTGAAATCTTTGCAAATTTATTACAAATAAAAAAAATTTAAAAAAAAAAAAAAAATCACATGTACATAAGTATTCACACCCTTTGCCATGACACTCAAAATTGAGCTCAGGTGCATCCTGTTTCCACTGATCATCCTTGAGATGTTTCTACAACTTGATTGGAGTCCACCTGTGGTCAATTCTGATGATTGGACATGATCTGGAAAGGCACACACCTGTCTATATAAGGTCCCACAGTTAAAAGTGCATGTCAGAGCACAAACCAAGCCATGAAGTCCAAGGAATTGTCTGTAGACCTCTGAAACAGGATTGTATCGAGGCACAGATCTGGGGAAGGGTACAGAAACATTTCTGCAGCATTGAAGGTCCCAATGAGCACAGTGGCCTCCATAATCCGTAAATGGAAGAAGTTTGTAACCTCCAGGACTCTTCCTAGAGCTGACCGCCGGCCAAACTGAGCGATCGGGGGAGAAGGGCCTTAGTCAGGGAGGTGACCAAGAACCTGATGGTCACTCTGACAGAGCTCCAGCATTTCTCTGTGGAGAGAAGAGAACCTTCCAGAAGAACAACCATCTCTGCAGCACTCCACCAATCAGGCCTGTATGGTAGAGTGGCCAGACGGAAGCCACTCCTCAGTAAAAGGCACATGACAGCCCGCCTGGAGTTTGCCAAAAGGCACCTGAAGGACTCTCAGACCATGAGAAACAAATATTGAACTCTTTGGCCTGAATGGCAAGCGTCATGTCTGGAGGAAACCAGGCACCTCTCATCACCTGGCCAATACCATCCCTACAGTGAAGCACGGTGGTGGCAGCATCATGCTGTGGGGATGTTTTTCAGTGGCAGGAACTGGGAGACTAGTCAGGATCGAGGGAAAGATGAATGCAGCAATGTACAGAGACATCCTTGATGAAAACCTGCTCCAGAGCGCTCTGGACCTCAGACTGAGGTGAAGGTTCATCTTCCAACAGGACATTGACCCAAAGCACACAGTCAAGATAACAAAGGAGTGGCTACGGGACAACTCTGTGAATGTCCTTGAGTGGCCCAGCCAGAGCCCAGACTTGAACCCGATTGAACATCTCTGGAGAGATCTGACATGGCTGTCCACCGACGCTCCCCATCCAACCTGATGGAGCTGGAGAGGTCCTGCAAAGAAGAATGGGAGAATCTGCCCAAAAATAGATGTGCCAAACTTGTAGCATCATACACAAAAAGACTTGAGGCTGTAATTGGTGCCAAAGGTGCTTCAACAAGGTATTGAGCAAAGGGTGTGAATACTTATGTACATGGGATTTTCTTTCTTTTTTTTTTCTTTTTTTTTTTTTATAAATTTGCAAAGATTTCAAACAAACTTCTTTCATGTTGTCATTATGGGGTATTGTTTGTAGTTTTCAGGAAAATAATGAATATAATCCATTTTGGAATGAGGCTGTTATTGGAATAACAAAATGTGGGAAAAGTGAAGCGCTGGGAATACTTTCCAGATAAACTGTATATAAATAAAAAGACAAACATTAGATCAAGAGGAATAATGTTTATGACCTGCAATATGTTGTCAAATGTTGAGTTCAGTCCTCTAGATGGTGCCGCCTTACAGAAATATAAAAAACTGCACGTCATCAGTTCAGACAAAAACTAGAGTTCAACAAAATACTCAGAAGATCAAACATTAATGCTGCAATACACAATATAAAACACTGTCATCTGAAAATAATCATTTGGAAAAGAAATAATATGCAAATGTTTCCTCTTATTGTTTAAAGTGTTGAATTGTTTGTGAATGTTTGTGTTATAATGATGAGACTGCTGGTGTTTTAAATGCTCCTCCACACTTCTCATGTCTGAATAGAAAGTCTTGAGTTTCCTCATCTTGAGTAAAAGAGGAAGTTGTAATAAATATAATATCAGTGAAGACGTTTGTCATGTTCACTCTCAAACATCATCAGTGTCACAGAAGAGCACTTGATCTCTTTACTAGCAGGAAAAACTTCTCTGGTAAGTCATTTAATATGTTAGTACACATTTACTTCCGTTCATTTGATATTTTCAGAACATAATGAAGTTTTGATTGTTGATATTTCTCAGATCAAATCAAATTATTCCAAGTGATTTATTCCTGTGTGTTTCTGTATGTCTGTATGTGACATCCTGAATTCTTTATCTTGACATTTATTATCTTGTGTCAAATATTTTAAGGACTTCAGAGACTATATACAAATGTACAATATATCAACAATATGTTTCAATTCTTCTTGCAGACGAAAGGAAATAATTCAGATTCATTTTCATTTGAATATTTGAAGGTTGAACAAACATTAAGGATGGAAACAGCGGTGAAGTTCATTCTCATTGGATGTCTGATAAAAGGTCGTCTCATTCTTATTATTCATCTTTTCAATAAATTGAATTAATAGTTTGAAATCAGATACAAAAGCTGTTTCAGATATTAACTTTTAATTAGATTTTTGTGTGCGATTAAAGATTAATTAGCACTAATTTGAATCATCAAACATCTTCTTTATGTAAACTCAGTAAGTCTTTAGTTCATGTATTCATTCATATGTTTGTTTTGTGTTGTGTAGATGTTTTGTGTTACTTCAGTATCAATCTGCCAGAGAGGATAGAAGCTCTAGAAGGATCCTGTGTTTTCATACCCTGCACTTTTGATATTGACCAATATTATGAATATGAGCTCACTGATGCAACACGAATATGGATAAAATATAGATCTTATTATTCAGATGATGTAGTGTTTAACTCCAGAAGTCCCAGTACAGGAAATCTCAAAGGGGAAATTTTTGGCAAACCAGCAGAAAAAAACTGCACCACCCGCTTTGATGATGTCAGAAAGGATGACAGCGGTGAATATTACTTCAGAATTGAAGGCAATAATCTGGGATATAACTATAAAAATGAAAAAGTACACATTAGTGTCACAGGTGAGTGTCATATTGTTATCTACGGTATATTAGGCTGTATACTGTACGCAGGAGTGTCATATTGTTGTCTACGGTACATTAGGCCGTATACTGTACGCAGGAGTGTCATATTGTTGTCTACGGTACATTAGGCCGTATACTGTACGCAGGAGTGTCATATTGTTATCTACAGTATATTAGGCCGTATACTGTACGCAGGAGTGTCATATTGTTATCTACAGTATATTAGGCCGTATACTGTACGCAGGAGTGTCATATTGTTATCTACGGTATATTAGGCCGTATACTGTACGCAGGAGTGTCATATTGTTGTCTACGGTATATTAGGCCGTATACTGTACGCAGGAGTGTCATATTGTTATCTACGGTATATTAGGCCGTATACTGTACGCAGGAGTGTCATATTGTTATCTACGGTATATTAGGCCGTATACTGTACGCAGGAGTGTCATATTGTTGTCTACGGTATATTAGGCCGTATACTGTACGCAGGAGTGTCATATTGTTGTCTACGGTATATTAGGCCGTATACTGTACGCAGGAGTGTCATATTGTTGTCTACGGTATATTAGGCCGTATACTGTACGCAGGAGTGTCATATTGTTATCTACGGTATATTAGGCCGTATACTGTACGCAGGAGTGTCATATTGTTATCTACGGTACATTAGGCCGTATACTGTACGCAGGAGTGTCACATTGTTATCTACGGTACATTAGGCCGTATACTGTACGCAGGAGTGTCATATTGTTATCTACGGTATATTAGGCCGTATACTGTACGCAGGAGTGTCATATTGTTATCTACGGTACATCAGGCCGTATACTGTACGCAGGAGTGTCACATTGTTATCTACGGTACATCAGGCCGTATACTGTACGCAGGAGTGTCACATTGTTATCTACGGTACATCAGGCCGTATACTGTACGCAGGAGTGTCACATTGTTATCTACGGTACATCAGGCCGTATACTGTACGCAGGAGTGTCACATTGTTATCTACGGTACATCAGGCCGTATACTGTACGCAGGAGTGTCACATTGTTATCTACGGTACATCAGGCCGTATACTGTACGCAGGAGTGTCACATTGTTATCTACGGTACATCAGGCCGTATACTGTACGCAGGAGTGTCACATTGTTATCTACGGTACATCAGGCCGTATACTGTACGCAGGAGTGTCACATTGTTATCTACGGTACATCAGGCCGTATACTGTACGCAGGAGTGTCACATTGTTATCTACGGTACATTAGGCCGTATACTGTACGCAGGAGTGTCATATTGTTATCTACGGTACATTAGGCCGTATACTGTACGCAGGAGTGTCACATTGTTATCTACGGTACATTAGGCCGTATACTGTACGCAGGAGTGTCATATTGTTATCTACGGTACATTAGGCCGTATACTGTACGCGGGAGTGTCATATTGTTATCTACGGTACATTAGGCCGTATACTGTACGCAGGAGTGTCATATTGTTATCTACGGTATATTAGGCCGTATACTGTACGCAGGAGTGTCATATTGTTATCTACGGTATATTAGGCCGTATACTGTACGCAGGAGTGTCATATTGTTATCTACGGTATATTAGGCCGTATACTGTACGCAGGAGTGTCATATTGTTATCTACGGTACATTAGGCCGTATACTGTACGCAGGAGTGTCATATTGTTGTCTACGGTACATTAGGCCGTATACTGTACGCAGGAGTGTCATATTGTTGTCTACGGTACATTAGGCCGTATACTGTACGCAGGAGTGTCATATTGTTGTCTACGGTACATTAGGCCGTATACTGTACGCAGGAGTGTCATATTGTTGTCTACGGTATATTAGGCCGTATACTGTACGCAGGAGTGTCATATTGTTGTCTACGGTACATTAGGCCGTATACTGTACGCAGGAGTGTCATATTGTTATCTACGGTATATTAGGCCGTATACTGTACGCAGGAGTGTCATATTGTTATCTACGGTATATTAGGCCGTATACTGTACGCAGGAGTGTCATATTGTTATCTACGGTATATTAGGCCGTATACTGTACGCAGGAGTGTCATATTGTTATCTACGGTATATTAGGCCGTATACTGTACGCAGGAGTGTCATATTGTTATCTACGGTATATTAGGCTGTATACTGTACGCAGGAGTGTCATATTGTTATCTACGGTATATTAGGCCGTATACTGTACGCAGGAGTGTCATATTGTTATCTACGGTATATTAGGCCGTATACTGTACGCAGGAGTGTCATATTGTTATCTACGGTATATTAGGCCGTATACTGTACGCAGGAGTGTCATATTGTTATCTACGGTATATTAGGCCGTATACTGTACGCAGGAGTGTCATATTGTTATCTACGGTACATTAGGCCGTATACTGTACGCAGGAGTGTCATATTGTTATCTACGGTACATTAGGCCGTATACTGTACGCAGGAGTGTCATATTGTTATCTACGGTATATTAGGCTGTATACTGTACGCAGGAGTGTCATATTGTTATCTACGGTACATTAGGCCGTATACTGTACGCAGGAGTGTCATATTGTTATCTACGGTATATTAGGCCGTATACTGTACGCAGGAGTGTCATATTGTTGTCTACGGTACATTAGGCCGTATACTGTACGCAGGAGTGTCATATTGTTATCTACGGTACATTAGGCCGTATACTGTACGCAGGAGTGTCATATTGTTATCTACGGTACATTAGGCCGTATACTGTACGCAGGAGTGTCATATTGTTGTCTACGGTACATTAGGCCGTATACTGTACGCAGGAGTGTCATATTGTTGTCTACGGTACATTAGGCCGTATACTGTACGCAGGAGTGTCATATTGTTATCCACGGTATATTAGGCTGTATACTGTATGCAGAAGTGTTATATTGCACTAAACAGTGACTCTAAAAAGAGTTTAATAACATCCAATAAAGTTAAGGCATAGAGATTGATCATGTTGATGAATCAATTTAATGACTATAGATTTAAATGAAGCATCAAAAGCTGAATTTGGAGACATTATTTACTGCAAAGTAACTTACTGTAATTGTATTCTGCACAAAAATGCTCAGAACATTCTGGATGACACTATTGATATAGTTTGATTTGAAATGAAAAGTGAATCTGAACCTGTATAAGAGCAATTCAGTTTTATTAATGGATGTAATATTGATATAATTTCACTTGTGTTTCAGAGTCTCCACCTAAACCCACAGTGCATCTGAATGTTGATCTGAAGAATGTGAAAGTTCATCAGGAGGTGAAGGAGGACAGTTCTGTGAGTCTGCGCTGCTCTGCTAACATCTACTGCCCCTTTAATCCACCAAATCTCACATGGAGCTCCTCCTCTAACACACTCATCCCCAATGAACAGCAACATCAGGAGCAAACGCAACTCATCTCTGAACTGAACTTCAATATAACTCATCTTCATCATGGAGTCACTTTCACCTGCACTATAAAATACCAGCTGAAGAACCAGAACAAAACAGAACAGGCGTCCCGTACACTACATGTTCAGTGTAAGACAGGAATATTTGTTCTGTCCTGATATTCCTCAGACATTCTGGTTAGAGTTTGTTCTAAACTCGAGATCGATTAAACAGTAAATGTTCCAACAATGTGTCAATGAGAGATTCGACAAAACACAAAACTAAATAAATACTGGGACAATTAATTCAGCTTGAATCACTTAATGTGAAACTCTTTTCAAACTTATAATAGTGTCACAATACATTTACAGAGAAACAAACGCTCAAATCTAAACTTACCTAAAACTTTAACTCTGTTCTTCTGCTGTCTTGAAATCAGTGTTGTTTTCTTCTGGAAATACAAATGTTGCCTTGTTCAAGTACAAATCATATAACTTTAAATAATATTGTAGATTGAATTTGTTTTTTGTCCCTCAGATTCCCCTAAAAACACATCAGTGACTGTAAATCCGTCTGGTTCTGTGTTGGGGGGTCGTTCAGTGACGCTGACCTGCATCAGTGATGGAAACCCAGATGTGAGTTACAGCTGGTACAGAGACACTGAAGAACACCTGAAACACCTGCAGAATGGACAAAATCTCACCATCAATAAAACCGACCCGACACACAGTGGCCGATACTACTGTACAGCTCAGAATCAATACGGCACCCAAAACTCATCTGTACTGCTGGACATTCAGTGTGAGTACTAATCATCAGTATTTGTAATTAGTTACTCATTAAATTAGCCGTGTGTCCTAAAGCTCATTTTTAGGGTTAGTGATTTAATCAACCCCATAACCCCAAATCGTAACATATGAAACAATTACAGTATCAATTACAGTAGTAATTACAGTAACAATTACTACACATTAGTTTATGTGTAGGGTCTAAATTTCCCTTAATGTTGACAGAGCGTTATTGTTGTGCATAAAACATGTTCAAACAAAGTAAGGAATGCAAAAAAATGCTAAATAAGCAGGATCACTTGGCAAGTGATGTCCTGCACAATAGAGGAGTT
This sequence comes from Moxostoma hubbsi, assembly GCA_032164185.1. Taxonomy (NCBI): domain Eukaryota; kingdom Metazoa; phylum Chordata; class Actinopteri; order Cypriniformes; family Catostomidae; genus Moxostoma; species Moxostoma hubbsi. The sequence continues at coordinate 20,420,443 of JAVLUX010000041.1, forward strand.
AAAGCAGGCATGGGAAAAGTGGCTTGGTACAGGGGTTACAACCGCATGTGGCAGGTTGAAATTCCTCAGCTGGCGAGGAATGTACAACCTCTGCCGGGCCTTTTTCATAATGGAGTCAATGTGTGTGTCTCACTTCAGGTCCTGTGAGATAGTAGTGCCCAGGAACCTGAATGACTCAGTGGGGTCAGTGTTGGGGTGTTTTGAGCATGCTCAGCTCTAGGTTATGATTGCACCATTGAGCCAGCCATTCAACCTCCTTTCTGTATGCAGACTCATCATCATCTTGGATGAGGCCGATGTTAGTGGTGTCGTCTGCAAACTTCAGGAGCTTGACAGAGTGGTGCAGTCATTGGTGAAGAGGGAGAAGAGTAGTGGGTAGAGCACACATCCCTGGGGGCACCAGTGCTGATTGTACAGGTGCTGGAAGTGAATTTCTCCTGTCTCACAAGCTGCTGCCTGTCTGTCAGAAAGCTTGTAATCCACTGACAGATAGACATGGGAACAGGGAGTTGTTTAACTTAGTCTGGAGAATAGCTGGGATGATGGTGATGAAAGTCGAACTGAAGTCCACAAAAAAGATCCTTGCATATGTCCCCGGTCTGTCCAGATGTTGCAGGATATGATGCAATCCCATGTTGACTGCATCATCCACAGACCTGTTTGCATGATAATCAAATTGAAGGGGATCTATAAAGGGTCTAGTGATGTCCTTCAGGTGGGCCAATACCAGTCTCTCAAATGACTTCATGACCACAGATGTCAGGGCGACAGGTCTGTAGTCATTAAGTCCTGGGGTTTTTGGTTTCTTAGGGACAGGGATAATAATTGAGTGTTTGAAGCAGCAAGGGAATTCACACTGCTCCAGTGATCTATTGAAGATCTGTGTGAAGATGGGGGCCAATTGGCTAGCACAGGATCGAAGGCACGCTGGTGAGACGCCATCTAGGCCTGAAGCCTTTCTCGTCTTTTGCTTCTGAAAGACATGGCACACATCATCTTCACAGATCTTGAGTGCAGGTTGAGAAGAAGGAGGGGGGTTGCAGGAGTTGTTGGCATTTGTGTGTAGTGAAGGACAGAGTGGGTGTGGGATTGGGCCTTTCGAATATGCAGTAGAACACATTCAGGTCATCAGCCAGATGTTGGTCCACCACAGGGTTGGGGGTAGGAGTCCTGTAATTAGTAAGTTGTTTTAGGCCACTCCACACTGATGAATTGTCGTTAGCTGAAAACTTGTTTTCCAGCTTCTCAGAGTAACTTCTTTTAGCCAATATGATTTCCTTATTCAGTGTGTTCCTGGCCTGATTGTACAATACTTTATCCTCACACCTGTAAACATTCTCTTTTGTATTACAAAGCTGTCAGTGTTTATGTAAATCATGGTTTATCACTGTTGAATGATAAAAATGTCCTTGTAGGGATGCACATGTCCTCACAGAAACTGATGTAACAGTATCTGTGAGCTCATCCAGGTCTGTAGCTGCAGCTTCATAAACACTCCAATCAGTGCAATTGAAGCAGGCTTGTATTTCCCACTCTGCTTCATTGGTCCACCTCTTAACAGTCCTTACTACTGACTTTGTTGATTTTAATTTATGCCTGTAGGTCAGATGAAGATGAACCAGACAGTGATCAGAGAGTCCCAAAGATGCTCTAGGGACAGAGCGATATGCATCCTTTATGGTTGTGTAGCAGTGATTCAGTATATTCCTGTTTCTGGTGGGGCATGTAATGTGCTGTTTGTATTTGGGCATTTCACGTGTGAGATTTCCTTTGTTAAAATCCCTAAGAATAATAATAATGAGTCCGGTTATTGTTGTTCCATGTCTGTGATTTGATCATCCAGCTGTTGCAGCGATGTGTTCCCACACGCGTTTGGTGCGATGTTAACACACATCGGAATAAACGAGAAAAACTCCCACAGCGAGTAGATGTAAATGGTAAATGGTCTGCACTCATATAGCACCTTTTTAACATTAGCAGTATTCAAAGCGCTTTACACTGCATCTCATTCACCTATTCAAACACACATTCACACACCAATGATGGCAGAGCTGCCATGCAAGGCACTAGCCTGCCATTGGGACCAACTTGGGGTTCAGTGTCTTGCCCAAGGACACGTCGGCATGTGGAGTCGTGTGGGCCAGGAATCAAACCACCAACCCTGCGATTAGTGGACAACTCCGCTCAGGTATGCTATTATTCTTCTAAACTATTAGATTTAAACCATTCAGAGCAAAAATCCCATAGGCTTACAATGAAGGAGGGTCTCATAGAGACATAAACACCTGGCAACCACTCAGAACACCCAATAGCAACCAAATTATCAACTCATTCCAAAAAGTTCACATTTGCATGTATTCATTTAGTTAACACTTTTATACAGAAGCACCTTAAAAAAACGAGGGAAAGTACAACAAAAAGTATTCATCCAAGGGAAAGAGAAGAGCAACTTGAGAAGTGCCATATTGCAAAGTTCTGGAATTGCTCCGAAAAGTACACAGACATTATTGCGAAACAATGTGTAAGAAATTACAAACTCTTGAGATGTGCACATTGCAAACATTCCTTAATCAGTTTTTTTTCCCCCAGTAAAAATATTAAATCTTCCTAAAACTAGACACATTTACTTTAAAAGCAAAACTGCATAAGGTATTAAGAGTTGTTTTCAGAGAATCTTACGTTTTGTGTTTGTTTTTTACTTTGAGGATTCAATATATATTCTTGGAAAACATGTCAAACACAATTTTGCCTCTTGATTAAATTCATTTTGTTTTAAAGATGTTTAGATATATTTTTTAGGCTCCCTAAGTAATTGCAAGTAATACTGAAATGAGTAATACAGAGAAAAGTTTTAAATAACTCATGCTGTATTAAATTGCTGCACGGCCATTTAATCTTGAATGAATTAATGTTATATTTATGTAGTGCTTTTTCTGACACTACACTCAAAGCAATTTACATAGCACAGGTGGAATCTGCTCAAACACCACCAGTGTGCAACATCTTCCTTGATGATGTTGGCAGCCATAGTGCGTCAGTACACCCATCACACACCAACTATTGGTGGAGAGGAGAGAGTGGAGTTATAAAACCAAATAATGGCTCTATAACTGATAGACTAAATACTGAGGGTTTGATCTAATGCAGGAACAATGTGTGAATTTAAGAGTTTCAGAGCACCTCAGCAACTGCAAACAAAAGTTATGGTAACCACTAACAACATACTGACTTTGTGGTGGTGAGTTTTGCAATGATAAGCACAAATTTATATAATATTCAGAGTTCCTCTGTTTTGCATTACATTTACAACAAAGTTTCAACATGTATTTCACAATGAAAATGGAAAGAGTTTTGGCAATTTTGTTCCTCTTTTGTGAAGTCTTTTTTGACAGAAGATGCAGTGTTTTGAAATGTTAGATTTCTATATAAAACCGTGCAAAACAGCACAGAAACCTGTAAAATTATCACCAGATGCAATACTGATGAAATGCAATCAAACACTTGCAGAGGTGACAAACCTAAAATCATTTCCTTTAATCTGTTGGTCTGCTTTGTTTAATCTTGGCCTTTTCTTGGTGGCACCTATGAAAGCATCTTTTTTACGGTACTGCTGGACAGGCCACCTCCGCCCTGCATTCCATGGCTCTCTTGCAGGTGCACCAAGCCAAGGCACTTAAAGAACTGCACAAGGGTAGTCCTAACCCGGGATTCATGGAGGAACTGCAATCGGCGACCAATCTCACCCTCAGGGCGATGAGCTCCCATCTCTCAGGCAGGTGATGTCCACTTTGGCGGTCCAGGAGCGCAACCCTTGGCTCAACCTGGTCGAGTCGAGAGAGGCTGATAAGGTTCAATTCATTGATGCCCCAATCTCCCAGATTGGCCTATTCGGCGACACCATTGGAGATTTTGCCCAGCAGTTTTCGATGGTGAGGAAGCAGACGGAGGCTGTCTAGCACATCCTGCCCTGCGCGACTCAAGACTTTGCACCCCGTTTGCTCGTTGCCAAGTGTGTCCCCCTGCAGAGACAACACTGGCTCCACCACAGCCCACCCCAGAGGGCCACCCTCAGCATGTAGCAGCACACTTGAAACATAAACCATCCGTCTCATGGCGGGCCTCCAAGTACAAGAGAAAGGCTTCAAAGCGCCTCTGAGATGGGTTGCCCAGGAAGTCGGGAACCTGTGTTACGGGAGCTGGCAAGCAGACCACTCCTTCCCCCAGTGGAGGGATGGGTGGAGAATCCTTGATTTCCTTTTCTTTTGATTTTCGCAGCACACCCAATGGGCTGTGGTACCCACATTTTCAAGAAAAGAGCCGTTTCCTCACTTCCTGGGCCATACAGTCAGTGTCCACGGCTGTTGCTATCATGACCACCGGGCACAGTTTCCTTTCGGCAGGTGGCACAATTCCGCCACTGATGTGACAGTCTCCACTGATCATGAGGACGATTTTCCTCCTACCCAGAACACTCCGGTCAACAGCGGCTCAAGTCGTTGCGAGCCACTCATATCCCGGGCAACCTCAACAGCACAGCAGACACACTGTTGCAACAGATCATGCTCAGGGGAGAGTAGAGACTCCACCCTCAGGTAGTTTGGCTGATCTGGAGTCCATTCGGTCGAGCACAGGTGGACCTGTTTGCTTCTCAGGAATCCCCCCCGCTCTGGTATTCTCTGATCGAGGCTCCCCTCGGCACAGATGCGCTGGCATACAGCTGGCCCCTGGGCTACGCAAGTATGCGTTCCCCTCAGTGAGCCTACTTGCACAGATGTAGTGAAACAATCACTCAGGCCAGGGCTCCCTCTACGAGGCACCTGTATGCCTTGAAGTGGAGTCTGTTTGCTAAGTGGTGTTCTTCCCGATACGAAGACCTCCAGGGTTGCACAGTCAGATCAGTGCTTTCCTTCATGCAGGAGAGGCTGGAAGGGAGGCTGTGCCCCTCCACTTGAAGGTGTATGTTGCCACTATATCAGCACATCACGATGCAGTATATGCTAAGAATTTAACATGATTTGATCGTCAAGTTCCTAAGAGGTGTAAGGAGGTTCCCCCAGATCGCACTTCATCCCCTCATGAGACCACTCTGTGGTCCTTCTGAGCCTACGGGGAGCTCCATTTGAGCCCCAAGAGTCAGATGAGATGAGAAAGGCGATCTCCTTGAAGGCGGCACTCACCTCCATCAGAAGGTATGAAACTGGAGTCATTCTCTGTCAGTGAAACGTGCCTGGAGTTCGGTCCAGGTTGTTCCCACGTGATCATGAGACCCCGACAGGGCTATGTGACCAAGATTCCCAAGACCCCATTTAAGGATCAGGTGGTGAACATCAAGAACTGCCCCAGGATGCGGCAGACCCATCCTTAGTGTTGCTGTGTCCGGTGCGTGCTTATGCTTTTACTTGGATCGTACGCTGAATTTTAGATGCTCTGAGCAGCTCTTTGTCTGTTTGGTGGACAGCGGAAAGGGAGCGCTGTCTCCAAACAGAGGATCGCCCACTGGGTCATTGACGCCATCGCTATGCATATCATGCTCAAGACGCGCCGCCCCCTGCGGGGCTACGTGCCCATTCTACCAGGAGTGTGGCGGCCCTCTGGTGTCTGGCCAATGGCGCCTATTTAGTAGACATCTGTAGAGCAGCGGGCTGGGCAACACCTAACACCTTTGTGAGATTCTATAATCCCAGGGTTGAATATATACGAACAGGTAAGTTCCAGGATAGCTGGTCGGGTGTACTGCTTGCGCATAGCATCTTTCCCCTCCCCTTAGGTGAAGATGTGAGCTCTTATTCCCAGTTGTGTTCACAAAGTCGTGGACCCTGGATGCTCTTCCTCCTCAGCCCTGTGGCGGCAAGTTTATGGAGAAACTCACTGCCAGCCCAGTACATATGCTAACTAGGCCCTGTATTTGGGTAGGTGCTCCACATGCACTGGTTGTCCCGTGTGCAACCCTGTGTGATGTATTTTCTGCTAAATGTTTTCCATGTTGGTAAACCAAGTCTTCCTTGGGCAGAGGTTCTACCACGGAATTCTCCACATGAGATGCTTCCGACAAGGTTCAGTAAGACCATGTGATGTATTCCCACTCTAAAGCCCCTCCCCCAACTCCGGGTGGGGTGTGGTCTCTGTGGTGTCCTCCTCTTGGGAGGGACACCCCCCGATTAACTTATATGGCCCCCAGCAGAAAGATTTTGTTCATTTTGGGGAGAAAAAAAGGAGAATAGGGTCAGCCGTTCCGTATTTTTTGACAGTCGACTTGTCCGCGAGGTGCAGGGGAACGTTTGACCCCAGTGAGAGCGTTGGGGGAGGTTAAGCGATGGCCTGGTGTGCTGGCCACAAGGCACTCAGAGAGGTGCCTGTCTCGCACCACCAGTCCACGTAACAAAGTTCAGTTAGTCGTGGAATTTTGCATTGGGAACCGTAGTGTCACTATTTCATTACAACTTAGAGTTAGTGACAGAAGGGTCAAGTCAAGTCATTGCCTTTTACAACACACATTGTTTCAAAGCAGGTTTACAGAAGATCAGGCATTAACAAAAATAAAACTGTATTATCTATAATGTATATGAATCATCATTGTGTAATTAGATAAAATAGGATTGTGAATTGTGTTTAAAAATAAGTAATTAAATAATAATTGTATTTATATCCCCAGTGAGCAAGCCAAAGGCAACTGTGGCAAGGAACACAAAACTCCATAAGATGTTGGTTAATGGGAGAAAAATAACCTTGGGAGAAACCAGACATACTGTGGGGGGCCAGTTCCCCGCTGGCTAACATTAATATAATGCCAATATTACTTATGTATAGTGCAAGTCATGGTTAAAAATTAATAAACTAAGTAAGTGTTAAGTGAAAGTGTTTAAACATAGATTTTGTATGAACTAAGATTAATGACTAATGTCTTCGAAGTCCATCCTGGATTAACTGAAGAAGTAGACATAGATGTAATTGACTTTGTTAATTGGCTGATGAAGGCTTTTGTTGGCAATTGATAGTCTATGTATTCCATTTCAAGAGTGAAGGCTATCAATAGACCGAGGTGATGCAGGCAGAGATCAGTCAGGTGCGTCGCAGTTCAACCTGGCCGGTAATTTCGGTGAGGTTCGGTGTGGTCCATCTTAAATCCAAGGTTCAGACAATGGCATATGAAGTATCCCGTGTCTTATGGTTAGAGTTGGCATCAGTTCATCCTCTGAAGTCCGTCATAATAGACTGAAGTGATGTTTGGCTGGTATCGGCTGCATTTAGTCATCATCACACAGGAATTGAGCTGGATCCAGTCGGTTCTGGTGACCTCAGGATAGGAGTCCCGAGGCTGAGACAGGGAAACAAATAAAATATTATTAGCATAGATGCCATTAAATGTATTTCAGGGTTATAGATCATAATCAATGTTTCTGGTTTCTGGTTCCAGCAGACCAAACTAAAGCAGCCTAATTGTGTGTTGAAGGATAAATTAGGTGTATGCCTGGCTAAATAGTGTGTCTGCATCTCGAACAGTATTTAAGGAGACTATTCCATAGTTTAGGAGCCAAATACAAAAAGGATCTAGCTCCTTTTGTGGATTTTGATAGTCTAGGAAATATTAACAGGCCAGAATCAAGCGATCGTAATGAACGTGATGGAATATAGCGTGGTAGAAGGTCACTTAAGTACTGCGGAGCTAGACCATTCAAAGCTTTGTACATAGTTGACAGAACGTAGTAAACAGAATTTTTAAATTAATATGAAATTAACCAAGTAGCTAATGTAACAATGATAAAATGCTGCATTTTGAACCTATTGAAGTTTATTTATTGATCTTGCTGTACATCCTCCCAGTAATGCATTACAATAATCTAGTTTTGAGGTCATGAACGCATGAATTAGCTTTTCGGCATCAGCAACAGAGAGCATTGTGCTGTAATTTAGCAATATTTCTTAGGTGGAAGAATGCTTTTCTCCAAACATTGGTAATTTGATTTTCAAAGGACAGACTGTTATCAAATATAACACCTAAGTTCTTTTGCTGTTGAAGATGATGTAACAGTAGATCCATCGAGAGTCAAATTATATTTTAGCAGTGTATTTTATTTATTTTTTTTTTTTTAGAGGTTTTCGGTCCAATTATTAGTACCTCTGTCTAAAATATGACCATCAAATATTTTATTTCATTGACACACTCTGTTAATTTGGAGGTTTTGAAGATATATAAAGTTGGGTATCGTCGGCATAGCAGTGGAAACTTATTCCACGATTCCTGATAATATCTCCCAGGGGAAGCATATACAAGGAGAAAAGCAGAGGCCCTAAAACTGATCCCTGTGGCACTCCATACTTTTGTTTGGTTTGCCAATTCCTCATTTACATAGACAAAGTGGTATCGTCCTGCTAAATAGGACCTAAACCATGCTAATGCAACTCCACAAATGCCAACATAATTCTCTAGCCTATTCAAGAGAATGTCGTGATCTATCGTGTCGAATGCAGCACTAAGATCTAAAAGCACTAGAAATTAAATGCAGCTGTGATCAGATGATAATAATAATAATACATTTTATTTATTTGGCGCCTTTCTAGACACTCAAGGTCGCCTTACAAAAGGTACATTAAAACAAACTAAAAACTAACTATAGTAAAAACTAGCATAAAAACATGTTAAAATACATCATACATAAATCGTACATAAATCATCATAAATAGTATCATACATACGTAGTCACAATGAGTAGGCTTGTCTAAACAGATGAGTTTTGAGTGTGGATTGAAAGTGTTTGAGAGAATCAGAGTTGCAGAGGTCAGGGGGTAGAGTGTTCCAGAGCTGGGGAGCAGAGCGACTGAAGGCCCTACTCCCCATAGTGATGAGGCGGGCGGGCGGAACAGTGAGATGGAGAGAAGAGGAGGAACGAAGAGAGCGGGCTGGTGTGGCAATATGAATGAGGTCAGTCAGATATGAAGGGGCGAGGTTGTGGATGGCTTTGAAAGTGAGGAGCAGAATTTTGTAGTGGATACGATGTGAAATGGGAAGCCAGTGGAGCTGTTGGAGGACTGGGGTGATGTGCTTTATGGATGGTGTGTGAGTGATGATACTCAGGATGATAAGATGATAAGTCATTTATAACTCTGATAAGTGCAGTCTCTGTACTGTGATGAGGCCTAAATCCTGACTGAAATTAATCATATACTATTATATATTATATACTATTATATATTATATACTATTTTTCTGTAGAAATTAACATATTTGTGAGGATGTTACCTTTTCTTGTATTTTCAACATAAACGGGTGTTTTGAAATCGGTCTGTAATTAGCCAATTCTCCAGGATCAAGTTGTGGCTTCTTAATAAGCGGTTTGATAACTGCCATTTTAAAGTTTCTTGGGACATGTCCTAAGCATAGCGAGGAGTTAATAATATTAAGAGGTGATTCTGAAATTACAGGAAATACCTCTTTTAAGAGCTTAGTTGGTATTGGATCTAACAAACATGCTGAGGCTTTTGATGTTTCAATAAGTTTTGTTAGCTATGACAGATGATTGCATTATTCCAATTTTATTTCTGATTATTTTAATTTTATCTATAAAGAAATTCATTGAGTCATTGCTCTTGTGCTCCGATGTAATATCTTGTTCTGTTGAGGCTTTATTCCTAACCAATTTAGCCACAGCTCTGAATTAACACCAAGGATTGTTGTGGTTATTTTGTATTAGTTTACTAAAATATGCTGACCTGGCAGCTTTTAGTGCCTGTCTGTAGCTACAGACACTGTCCTTCCATGCACCACAAAATACTTCTAATTTTCTATTCTTCTCTCTTGAGAGCATGAGTGTGATCATTGTACCATGTTGCTGTGATTATTTCTTTAATCGAAGGAGAGCAACACTATCAAGAGTGCTAGAGAAGACTGCATTTATATTTTTGTTATTTCATCATGTTCTTCTGGGCTTTGGGGTTTATTGAGTGTATGAGATAGATCTGGAAGATTGTTAGTGAAGCTATATTTAGTGGTCGAAAGAAAAGTTCTACCTGAATGATAGCCTGGTGTAGATTGAGTAACATTAGCTGATCGCAGCATACAAGAGACAAGGAAATTATCTGAGATGTTATCACTCAGCGGCAGAACTTCATATGACAGAATATGAGTTGGTCCTGTTACATTTTGTCTGACTCCAAGAGAGTTGAGAATATTGATAAATGCTAATCCCAATGTGTCATTTTCATTATCTATATGAATGTTGAAGTCAACAACAATTAAAGCTCTATCTACAGTAACTACAAGATCTGATAAAAAATTAGCATATTCACCAAGGAAATCAGAATAAGGCCCAGGTGATCTATACACAAAAGTCAACTTTTTTTTTTTTTTTTTTATTTATATCTGACGGTGTCACATTAAGCATTATTATTAATGTCTCTATGTGGTGTTGTTTGTGTGAACTGTGCGATGTCTCAAGGTAGCTAGCAGATGTTTGGATTAACCAGTTTGTCTGCTTCCTGACCTGGGCCCCAGTTATTCAAATACTATCATTATGAAGACTATGAGCCAAATAACTAGAGAGGAGAGTCGCACCTTCCGTGGAGGGATGGAGTCCGTCTCTCTTTAGCAGGTCAGATCTACCCCAAAAACTCTATAAATTGTCTATAAATCCTATTCTATTCTCCAGACACCACTCAGACATCTTCGATTAGTGACACTAATCTACTATAAACCTCGTCACCATGATGAGCAGGGAGAGGACCAGAGAATATTAAGGTGTCTGACATAATTTTTGCAAATTCACACACTTTTAACGTTAGTGATCTCCGACAGGCGAAGCCGGACATCATTAGTGCAGACACGAATAACAATTTTAGAAAATCTATGTTTAGCATTAGCAGCACTTGCAAATTTGATTGGATGTCAGGCGCTCTGGCACCCAAAATGCAATTAACAATAGTGTCTGGAGTCTCTATTTCCACGTTCCTTACAATATAGAATAGCCAATAACTTTGTGTTGCTCTCTGTACTACTCGCATCCGAAACAGCATCTACAGGCTCCTCTTTCTCACTGACCTCCACTAGCATTCAGATGCGTGTCTATCACTCATTAACCTTCTCCGTCAGCCTTACTAATTCCTTACATTTATCACATGTGAATCCCACACTGCTGCAGGAGGAGGATATTGTAAACATGTGACATGAAATGCAGGAAGAAATAACATGAGCAGATGCCATGACTTACCGCAATTGTTTGTTGTTGTTGGTTGTTCTTGAGATCAAGCGGTGCTTTAAGATCGATGCAATAATGCCATGTAACACAGAGGAGAAAAACAGGTGCGTGCTGAAAAATGCACACAGTTTAATCGCAATAAAAATAGAAAGCGGATGCATGTGGAAAATACACACAGTTGAAGAAGAGAATAATGTGGGGGAAAACCTGATGCGCACTGACAAATGGCAGATGTTAAGGATTAAAGGCTGAAAACAGATATATATGTGATGCTAAAAAACTAGCAGGCTACAAACACAGACTCAAGCTAGGCACCAGTAGCAACAGGTAAAATACAAACAGATGAAACTGTAGAAAAGCGGAAAACCTGAAACACATGGTAAAATGACAAAGGATAAAACGATGAACATATGGGAATAACATATGAAAAGCAATGCTAAGCAGCCTAAGCAGGCTACAAACACAAACACTTGTGCAGCGTGCCATCAGCAACAGGAAGTCCAGTGACGTCAGAGCTCCAAGGAATTTCTGAGTCTCGGTAACCACCATTCCCTGATGGAGGGAATGAGACGACGTGCCCCTCCTGCCACATCACTGAACTACCTGCTGAAATGGCCGGGACCTTGTCTCGGCTCCTCAGTACGATACCTGAACGAGTGCTTGCATTCCAGCTCCTTTTATACCCATATGAGGGAGTGGCATGCAAATTCCACTCACCAATTCTCATTGGACTTTTCTCAAAGATCAGAGGTGTGTGGGACTCCCAAGGGCAACCTCTACTGTCACTACATCGACACAAACTAATAATAATAACAGATTCTTTTGATTAATAGTTTGAGATAAAAAAAAGAAAATGAATAAGAAAAGATGCAGTGCAAACAGTAAGTGCAGCACAGTGCTCAGTGAATAAATGTACAGCTAAACAGATGTGTTTTCAATCTGGACTTATATGTGGCTGTTAGAGCACATTCTTGGAGCTGGTTCCAACTGTGGGTGGCATACTAGCTAAATGCTGTCTCACCTTGTTTTGAGCGAAACCTTGGTGTTTCTGGCTGACTTGATCCTAATGATATGAGAGGTCAATGATATGAGAGGTCTGTTAGGTTTATATTCAACAAGCATATCTGCAAAGTATTTTGTTCCTAGGCTATTGCCAGTGTAAACACATGAGAACTGGAGTAATATGCTCAGATTTTTTGGTTCGGGTGAGACTCCTAGCAGCAGCTTCCTTAATGAGCTGCAGGTGTCTAATGGACTTTTTGTGAAGGCCAGTGAGGAGACCATTGCAGTAGTCCACCCTAGAGGTGATGAATGCATGAACACATCGGATATATAACATCTAATTCTCGCTATATTTTTGAGAAGGTAGTAGGCTGATTTAGATATTGCTTTGATGTGACAACTGAAACTAAAGTCTGACTCCAAAATGACACCAAGATTCCTTGCTTAAATTTTTGGCTTTAGACCAAATCTTGTTCATCTTGGAAATTTCACCTTTTTTTTTTTTGCCTGAAGAAACCTTTGGCACATCCAACTGTTAATTTAATCAGTGCACTAGCATAGAGGGTCTATAGGGCTGTAGTCATTCGGCAATATGGCGACAGGTAAATCTGGGTGTGGTCTGCTTTGCTATGGTACACAATTTTGTTCTTTTTCATAATATGGCCTCGTGGGGGCTAATAGAGTTTGAACAGGAGTGGTGCAAACGTTCCACATGTCATGGATGTCCACTCAGATTTATAGTTGCCTATGTTCACATAGCAACCCCTCCCTTCAAGATACTACCTGAACAAACTGAGGACCATCCCAGAGAGCCCTACCCAATTTTCCAATCTGTCCAGGAGAATATTGTGTTCAACAGTGACAAAAGTTGCACTGAGATCTAATGATGCCAGCACTGACATTTTGCCTGAATAAGTCTCGGTGTTATCGGTTCCTCTACAAACTAGAATGCACTTACAGTGGAAGTCTATTGCATGCTGTGACTCTGATAAGACCTGCATCAGTGATGGAAATCCATGCATGCTATCAATTAGCAAAAAATAATTTGAGCTTAATTTATGTTCATCCTGGAACATTTGTATTAAATGAACAATGTTTTAAAGACCAAGTAGAACATTTGTTATTAACAAACAACCAATTAACATTATTTGTTTTATCGCTAAAGAAATATGAAAAATATTAAAGAAGGGCATCATCTGTTACCAAAATTAATTTTACCAGTGACCTTTTTTGTTTTTGACATCTATAACGTTTTAATGTTGTATCAGTTGTCAAGAGTTCCTCAAATATCTTTAGGCAGAATATAAACACTTTTTTTTTAAACGATTACGTCTGTTTGCTCTATCTGTCTTTATGAAATTTCCGAGGTGTTTGGAAATCAGGAACTGAAAAAATCCTTCCTTTTTTAATGGGTAAATGTATTCGTCATGTGGCTAAATGGTATTTTATGTACATGATTTTAATTGAAAAGTCCTTCCTTACAAAAGCTTAAAATTCAGTGTTGTTAAGGCCACTAATAAATTCAGTAACTTTTAACAAACTATTAATAACATGAAACTGAATGTGGTTTTTCCAAGATGTTGTGCAGTCTTGTACATTTTCAGGAAATAACAGTAACCACAGCTTAAAATATTGCATATGGTATTTCGTTTTCTCTTTCATCAGACTATTATGGTCTCTCTCTCTCTCTTATGGTTAATGGCTGATTCTTGTCAAAGGCCTAAACTAATTTCTTTTTGCGGCTACAATGAAGTTGTGAAGTTTCCACTAAGTACTGAAAAATAAATCAACACTTCCTCAAACTGTTTTTTTTAGATGCCCCTAAAAACACATCAGTGACTGTAAATCCGTCTGGTTCTGTGTTGGAGGGTCGTTCAGTGACGCTGACCTGCATCAGTGATGGAAACCCAGTAAACTACAGCTGGTACAGAGACACTGAAGAACACCTGAAACACCTGCAGAATGGACAAAATCTCACCATCAATAAAACCGACCCGACACACAGTGGCCGATACTACTGTACAGCTCAGAATCAATATGGAGAACAAAACTCAAGCAGTGTCATTTTGAATGTTACTTGTAAGTCCTGAAGTCTGTACAGGTGTACTGTATACTTTGGCAACTCATCTTCATTACTTTTGCAATTCTGTTTGGTACCGCTAGTGCCGGAGAAATTCCACACTTTGGCTTTAAAGTGTAGAGCTCGTCATAATACACCATCATCATAACGTTAATTATCATTCTTTCAGATGCACCTAAAATCTCCACCTCCTCCTGTAGACGAACTGATGTAATCGTGTGTGTCTGTGAGGTTCATGGAAATCCGTCTCCTACACTGGAGTGGCGTCTGTCTGGACGTCCCATTATTAACTCTACGGAGATGCCCATCAGTGAAGAGCAATTTAAGAACAAAAGCTTTAGGAGCATCCTCATCATCCGTCAATCACTCAAAGACACGCCCACTCCATATTGTTTCAGCACTAACACTCTTGGCACTGCCAGCCAACAGTTTCAGCTGCTTCTAAATCCACAGGATCCTCGAGGTTAGTTCACTCTAGAGTTCACCGATTGATCTATTTCAAGCTACACAAAACAATAGCTTTATCTGATTCTCATAGGAAAGAAAAACAACATATGCAATCTCTTTAATATCTAAATAGTTTCTCTTGGAAAATTGTGAATGGTTTCCAAACACTCATTTGTTCCTCTCTAGGTTTCCATCATCCCTCACTTCTGGTTGGAGTTGCTATTGGTGCATCAGTGATGATGATCTTTTGCATCATGACACTCTTCTGCATACGGTGAGTACATGGTACATATGAGTTTTAAGGACAGACAAGTAGAATGACATCCTGCATAAGAATCCGATATCAAAACCTGAAAACTATTTTTCCAGAAGACAGAACTTCAAACCATCACAGACTAATCAAGAAGATAACACCGGACTCATTCTGACTCCAAGAGTGAGTTAAACACTCTTGATTTCACACATTAGAAATTCTCCAAGACATTAATCTTACATGTTGACTCAAGGGTTTTGCTGTAAGAAGGTTCCTCTCAACTGATTCTACTTTATTTTTTGTCCATGTTAGGCTGTTGTACAGGATGATGAAGGAGAATCTGTTTATGGCAATAAAGTCATGATGTCACATGGTGATGTCACTCAAGAATCTCTCCATTATTCCTCCATTGACTTCACAAACACTGAACCAGCGTCAGGAGAGATCATCGGCTTCTCGTCTCTGACGACTGAATATGCCGTGATCCAAAATAATTCTGCAGGAGCGTCAGAGGCAGAGAACAACATCTCAACACCTGTGATGGACCCCAAAAAACATCAAGCAGACAAGAACGCAAAGATCACAGATGTGTCCTCACAGACACCAGAAGAGCCAACGTATGAAACTATCACCCATCGCTAGGTTCTTTAAAGAGCAGATGTCATTACAAGGGAAGCGAAGACAAAGAAAACTTGACCCAACTCGGTCACTCAATCCTCCAAACCTTTGTGTAGGAGTGCAACAATGCCATAGAGACCTACAGCAATTAATAAGATGGACTCTGAAAATATTGTTCAATGTTACAAAATTATGTTTGTAGAGAGATTTTAATATCTTGAAAGACTATTATTTGCAGTAAAGAGGGTCAGAAGGTCATGTCTAACACAAGTTTGACAAATCAGTTTTCTTACTAGGTCAGTACTTGGTAACTTGACCTCAGTGTAACCATTTAAGTGAGAAGTTCTAGTGTGAACAGCACTGTCAGCTTCTTCGGGTTTTCCACTTTCACAGCCGTTTCACATCTTAAGCTTGAGCAGCGCATGAGCAGAGCTTTTTTTTTGGCATCCATGTTTACAGGTTATAGCATTCGTACCATAAGGGTCAGCAGTGCTGAGCTTTTTGTGCGTCTTGTCATTTATAAGTATAGTTTACTACAAGATATAGCCTTAAGCAAAATAAAACTACCTTTTATATACTACTATACAGAGAACATCCTGTATGTAAAAAAGCAAACATGCTAAACATTTTAAACAACTTTAAAAAAAGACACGTTTTTCATTAAAAAAAAAAATGTTTTATTGCCTTCTCATGGCCTCATTTGTAGATTCTGTATTAGAAAGAAAACTTAAAGGTGAAAACACACCACAGTTACATCGATACATCTCAAATAACCCAATACAACAATAACTTTAGTACTCCGCTCCAAAGAGCTGAATAGTCTAGATAAGTGGTTCTCAACTGGTGGGTTGTGACCCAATAATGGCTCACAGGTCTGTCCTGATACGGTCTTTTGGTTTGGTTTTAGTCCCCACATGAGGTCCATTGGTCCAATGAGGTGTAATGTAAAACCTGGGTCTTAAAGTAAAACCAATTGAGAACCTCTGGTCTAGATAATACCCCATTGTACAACACTAATTATGTTGTAAAAACATGTTTCATGTGTCTCTGTGGCAGAGCACAAACATTTAAGATTGTAGATATCCCATTGGCAGTAGAGCTCAGCTTGACTCAAATCAAGGGGTGTTCATTATTAAGACATCAAGGTGGTTGATTCTAGTAGAAAACATGGCTGTGTATTTCATGTTCTGGACTGCTCTATTAGTCCTAAGAGGATATTTTCATCCGAGACTGATGCAGAACGTGCAGAAAACCAAACAAGCTTCCCTTATTGCATATAAAATGACCTTTCGCCTATTGATCAAAAGACTCACAACTAAGCTGAGGAAGACGTGCTGTTGTTGTTGATGATAAATACTGTGTGCTAAACATACAAAAGGAAGGCAGACGCTTCTTAAAAACTGCAATTTAAAAGTGCAATTTGGCAAGAGACCACAAGAGGACAGTGCACAAAAATGAAAGTCCTGCCTGTTGTTTCTATAGTTAATAACTCCACTAGAGCAAGACTTATGATGCTGTCCAAATAGTGTCAATCGTGCCATCTGGATGCTGTAAAATCGTATTAAAGTTACAATAGAAAATGTAATCTTGGGAGTCGATTTTATATTTGATCACTGGCAGAACAGTTGATTCAGAACACATATTTTGGTTTATCTCACAAGAATTAAATGGCAAATGTTAATAAACGTGCTTCTGAAATGTAGTTTAATTACCATTAACCGAATTAGCAAAAGTGTATCTAGAAAGGAAGAACCTCAGGACGTGCTGCATAGTAAAAAAAAAATTTTTTAGCGACGTTCAATTATAAAATCTATAAAATATCTTTGTGTTAGTTTCGAGGAAGCAAAACTTCCTCTTATTTTAAGGGTTAATGTTAAAGTCAACATGAAAGTATGTTCACAACACATTTTACTTTATTAATGTGATGCATTATGGAGGAGAAATGAAAGTGGCACCACTGAAAAATAAAGTGGGTTTGACAATGTCATCCGAAAAGCAAGGTTGCTTCAGAGGCGAAGCAATTTAATACATTTTGATAAAAGATTACGGAGACAAACATTATTTTCTGTGGAACAACATGCACAGATAGAATCAGGAATGTCCGTTAAGACGGCAAACAAGGTCAATTTTGATTTCAGGTTGACTTTAAACAAAAATAAGTCTGCTGGTTGGCCAGTGTCATGTGACCGGTTTCAAGAAACGGTCCCTTTTAATTCAAAATTGGGCACTTTAAATAGTAGTTAGTAAAAAGACATTAAAATCAAGACTCAATGCTTCAAGATACACAGTACCTCAGAGCATTTGTTCTTAATTTGTCCCTTTTCTTTATAAAACATGGGAAGCCCTCAGTCATTTCTGGAAATAGACCACCTAACCAGCCATTTGATTCACCCTCGCAAGAAATACATTTGTACATTCATGTACTGTATATTATTTGAGAAGAAATATATTTATATACTTTAAATATACACATTAAGGAAAGTTCCTTATGCCCATCTGGAGACTATTAATATATTCTTCTCACGAAAATCTCTAAAAGATGCATGTCACATGCTCTGTGTTCTGTTATACAAACAGACCTGTCAAGAACACGTCCAGGCCATATTACATCCCAAAATCAAAAGAAAGAAATAAGAAATGATATTGATTATAAAATAAAATGAAACTTTTTGTTTGGACCAAAACTCTTCTTTGTATTGTTATATTTATATTTAAATGTATATTTATATTTAAAAATATTTAACCTATTTTCTAAGATTTATTCATTTAAATATAAGAACAAAATTGCATGAAATTGAATTGTGTAGTGCTTAACAAAATTGTATTATTAAATCTTAATATATATATATTTTATTTATATTTTATTTGATTAAAGATTACTCGGTTCAATTTGATGGAATTTGTAATTGAAATTGAAATTTTTATAGTAAACATTAAAAAAAAGTTTGTTTATTTTTAGAATTTACACATTTAAATTTCCATTGTGTAACTTTGAACAAGATGTAATCAATAAAACTTGATATTTATAACTTTTTTCTTTCTTAAAGATTACTGGTACTCAATTCAATTTGATGGATTTTTGTTATGAAACTGAAATCTTAAAATGATGTTGTATAGTAAACACTCCAAAAAATATTTTGGTTTATTTTTACGATTTACACATTTCAAATTCATAACAATATTCTAAATTCCATTGTGAAATTCATAACAAAATTCCTACAAAATTCTAAATTCCATTGTGAAATTTGTAACAAAATTCCTTCAAAATTCTAAATTCCATTGTGAAATTTGTAACAAAATTGTATTAATAAAACTAAATATTTAGAGCTTTTATTTATTTAGTTATTTGTTAAAGTTTACCGGTACTCAATTCAATCTGATGGAATTTTGTTATGAAATTTAAATGCGTAAAATTAAAAATGATTTTTTGAGTGAAGGAATCTATTTTTATGATTTAGCAAAAATCGTAATGGACATAATTTTTATTTTCTTTATGCAATAATTTTTTTTTTTACTTCAGGTTGAAGGACATATAGTTGTAGTAACTCATAGTGACAACACAGAAAAAAGTGGCATGTTATATAAGCATCAGATACTTTGCAGTTTTACTCGTCCTTCCTTTAAATGTAGAAAGCAAAACAAAAAAAATAAACCGGAACCAAAATGTCTAACTATTGACTGTTGTGCCACATGGCACCATAGTAAAAGAGTTTCGTGGCTTGATTAAATGGTATTAGAACAGAGGACACATTAGAACGGACAAACACGCCAAATCACCAACGCTTTTTAGTGGTAAATCATGGATAGCCTCAAAGTTCACTCGTTTAAGCTCCAGGTAAAAAAAACATCCAATGATGGAACGCTGTCTGTATACAAGAAGGCTAACATCATCAGAAGACTCAAAAAGGCAACATCTCCAGACTTTGGATGGCGATTAAACGTGAAGAAACACTGCAAAACGCGGTTGCATATATAACTGGTATTAAGGACAGTCGTTATAAAAGAGGACACCTTTAAAAAATAGTGGACGCGTCATCAAGACGCCGTTAAGGGGTTGGGGTAGGACAAGCGTCCGGGGAGGAAAGCTAAAGAAACATCAGTGTGGATCGAGTGTGTGTCATTGGCTGAAGACACCTCTCTTGTACCCAGAGGACGGTACACACTTCCTGTTGTCTGGGGTCATTGTGTCAGCGTGCTCGACGCTCTGAAGTACGACAGGAACTTGAAGCACAAACTCACAACGAAGTACCAGATGTTTCGTGCCATCTGCGAGCGTGCGATGAAGACTCGCCAGATAAACACCAGCAACGCCGTGTTAAATGTGTATCGGATGTTTCTCAGCCTGTGAAGAGGACAGAGGAAATTAATAATTCAAAGATTTGATTAAATAAAAAAACCTAACACGCTTGCTAAGCTGATGCCACGTGCAAAATGATCTTGGCACTAAGATTTGTTTCAGCACTTAAAAGTGTGCATCGTGCAGACTGCATTAGTCTTGTTAGTCACACTGGTAGAAAAGCATCAGCAAGGCATAATAAGTCATTATAATCAAGCATTATAAAAGACGTACTTCCTCAAGTGTTGTCTGGCGGCAGGAATGTCAGACATGTCTTCGTTCAGAACGTACTTCTTGGTGCCGATACAGTAATTTTCGATGTACTCAGGCCAGTTCAGATGACGTACATCAAAGTTGAAGGTCTGAAAGAGCACAAAGAGAAGTGAAATGGTCACGTAAACACAGTGCTACCTCAACATCTTGTGTGCAAAATGTTATATATTTGTTATTGTGCAAAATCACTTTGTTTTAAAAAATGGTGGGGATGATTTTTTTTAAATCATTAACAATCAATTTATCTGATAATCCAGATCCTGATAATCCTGTGTTAATATCAATATCAAATTAATATTAATTATTAATATCAAAGGTCTTACTAGAGGAATATATATATATATATTTACAGATTTTTAACGAATGTGGATTTTCTTGATAAAACAAAATGTAATCGTGGCTGGTAACATGTGGATGTAAAAGGGCTAGAAATAGCAATTTAGCATAAAACTAAATGTTCACATGACAAATGACATTAAAAGGTTAACTACAAGGTTAACTATTTCTGCTGCTCCAAACTTACTTTAAAACCCTCAAATAGTGTACATGTGACGCTCCTGTTCTACCTGCTCTCCGGCATGGGAGGCGGGTGCGCTAACAAGGAGGCTAAAGGCTACAGCCTCTAGCGTCATTCATTAATGCACCTCTTGAGGTCAGGAGAGTGAGGTTTATACACTGCACAGCTATCTGTCAGCTGGCTCCCATTGCACTCAGCCGCCTAAACCTCACTCCCATCCGGGTCACGGCACCACTGTGACCGGCCATGGTCGCCCCGCTCCGTACGGGACTCAAACCGGCATCTCCGGCACAGGAGACGGGTGCACTAACAAGGAGGCTAAAGGCTACAGCCTCTAGCGTCAGTCGCTAATGCACCTTGAGGTCAGGAGAGTGAGGTTTATACACAGTTATCTATCAGCTGGCCACCATATATAAGGATAAATGGATAAATGTTTACCAATTGAAGACTAAATATACATATAAACTGTAACCGTAGTGGAATCCAGTTACTAATGTTTAGTATTTTAAATACTTATGTAATCCCGTTACATGTAATCCATTACTCCCCAACCCTGCTCAAAAGTATGTCCTTTCGATCACCAGCGAAGTACATACTTTAAGAATAAAGTTTGATCAGCAAATTGGGAAAGTGTGTACAATTTTACCCTCCTGTCCTCCGGACTCAATTGACTCATCAGCATCGTCATGTTGTCAGAGTTCCACTCCCAATCCTGACTGCTGAAGTACTCCAGCAGACCGATGGCTTTGTGCAGCCGGTTGAAAATACGCATCATTCTGAATGAAAACACAAAGCACAAACGTGTCTCTTAACAGTGACATGTATTCTAATGCAATGACATTCAGACTTTGGTGACTTAAGTGCCCGAAAACATTTTTGGGGGATACTGTAAGCATGATATGTTTAGTTAGTGTACACTTATGACACTCTAGGGTTCTCACTGTGGTTTCTGTCCGGACAGTCGCAGGAAGAAGTCATAGATGAGGGCAGGAAACTTGTGACTAACGAGGATCCAGTATTGGTTGATCAGGTAATTGGAGGTGATGTTGGCGTTGGGCCGACGGAAAGCCTGTTCCAGAGGATTCCTTTTGAATGTGGACATCACGTGATGCTCTAAGAAGCAAATATAAATACGTAAATCCACAATGGCATTTTACTTCTGTTATTTCTTAGTGTTTCAGATATTCAGTAGTATTTGCTAAAGCAAACTATAAGATAATGCAAGCTTGTTGAGGAGAGGTGCGCATCACTTTTCTAAGCCATTTTTGCTTGATGGATGATACTAATGAATTTTCCACAGCACTATAAATGTTTAATGGGATGTGTTCAGTAAATATATGAAAGATTATAATGGTTTGTGTGTTGTTAGCTTAAGCACACTGTGTTTGTCTATACTTGTGACTTTATTGAAGATGAGACACATTTAATGACCAATTAATGCAGAAAGCCAGCTAGTTGAAAAGGGCTAACAAACGACTTCAAAATGTAAACTCCGCAAAAAAAGAAACGTCCTCTCACTTTCAACTGATTTTATTTTCAGCAAACTTAACATGTGTAAATATTTGTAAGAACATAAAAAGATTCAACAACTAAGACATAAACTGAACAAGTTTAACAGACATGTGACTAACAGAAATGGGATAATGTGTCCCTGAACAAAGGGGGGGTCAAAATCAAAAGTAACAGTCAGTATCTGGAGTGGACAACAGCTGCATTAAGTACTGCAGTGCGTCTCCTTCTCATGGACTGCACCAGATTTGCCAGTTCTTGCTGTGAGATGTTCCCCCACTCTTACAACAAGGCACTTGCAAGTTCCCGGACATTTCTGGGGGGAATGGCACTAGCCCTCACCCTCCGATCCAACAGGTCCCAGACGTGCTCAATGGGATTGAGATCCAGGCTCTTCGCTGGTCATGGCAGAACACTGACATTCCTGTTTTGCAGGAAATCATGCACAGAACGAGCAGTGTGGCTGGTGGCATTGTCATGCTGGAGGGTCATGTCAGGATGAGCTGCAGGATGGGTACCACATGAGGGAGGAGGATGTCTTCCCTGTAACACACAGCGTTGAGATTGCCTGTAATGACAACAAGCTAAGTCCGATGATGCTGTGACACACCACCCCAGACATGACGGAGCCTCCACCTCCAAATCGATCCTGCTCCAGAGTACAGGCCTCGATGTGTCGCTCATTCTTTCGACCATCTCCCCTGGTGAGACAAAACCGTGACTCGTCAGTGAAGAGCACTTTTTGCCAGTCCTGTCTGGTCCAGCGAAGGTGGGTTTGTGCCCATAGGCGACGTTGTTGCCGGTGGTGTCTGATAAGGACCTGCCTTACAACAGGCCCTCAGTCCAGCCTCTCTCAGCCTATTGCGGACAGTCTGAGCACTGATGGAGGGATTGTGTGTTCCTGGTGTAACTCAGGCAGTTGTTGTTACAATCCTGTCCCGCAGGTGTGATTTCAGATGTACCGATCCTGTGCAGGTGTTGTTACACGTGATCCGCCACTGCGAGGATGATCAGCGGCTCTATACATTTATTTTAAATAGATTGATTCTATACTTATAACCAGCAACTTTAAATCGACTGATTACGTATTTCGCATGGGATTGTACTTCATTCCCTCAGTAAAGACGTTAAATACACAGTCTTGTACATTTGTCTTTTTGTCCGATTTTCGTTTATATTTTTGCTTCAAATGAAAGTTTGTAATGTTGTGATTCACAGAGGAGCTGGTTTATTTGGTTCATGACTTAGACCTCTTATGAAGATTTAATGAAATCCCTATTATTATAAAAAATAATGGGGAAAAATACTTAAGGAACCAAAATGGCTAAAAGTGTGCATATACAGTTTTAGTTGCGTACTGTTCCACATACTATACATTAAACATTGTAGGCAGCATACCGTGCATACTGTGCAGTATGCAGCCTGCTAAATGTATAGTATTCCGAATACAATAAAAGTGTTAAAAAGGCGTTACGTACCAATTTCGCCCCAGTGGAAGGGGTTAATGCCGCCTGTTGTGCAGTTGTACACTAGTGCAGTTTTTGGTCTGCAATGTGAAGATTACAATTAGGAAGTCTCTATCTGCCATGACCCTCTTCAACAGATATATGTACATGCAGAGAGATATTTCAAGCTAATTAGTCTCAAACAAGTCAAGAGAGAGTGTTTTGTTTATACTATGTGAGTGCCAGTGCTCACCTGTGTACAGCGGTATACCACCCAGCAGCCAGCGTCAGGTTTATAACCATGTCCACAGGAATTAGATCCGCTACAGCGTCATTACTAGCTCTCATGGTGCGCAGAATTCCCTTCCCTGCCTACAACAATACATACAAATACAGTATATACATTTGTTTAATCAAACAGGCTGTACAAACAGTCATGTGCCTATTAAACTCATTGGGGCTGTTAAATGATTACTGGAAATGCAGACTAATTAAAAAAAGACAGATTCTTTCATACAGCAATGAAGATGCCACTTGGTCCATTGAAGTTGTCTATCCAGCCCTGTAATAAAAACAAAAAAAGCGGCGACTGCTGAGAGAGGAAGTTACCAGAACTATTCACAAATCAGTTCCTGTATATTGAAATGTTCACATTACTGAGTGCATGACATCTGGGGAAGCTGATAAGTCCAATAACAGAAGATTGTGTGTGTTTAATATTTAACATTCCTTTGGAGTACAAACTGTTTCTACATTATAAATATACTGTCTGCTCTAAAACATGAATGTGTGGTACCAGTACTCAAACAGCTCTGACAGTTAGATTGTAAGAGAGGTCAGGAGGTCATTATACTCTAGCATCTGAAAGTAGATCCATCACTCACTGGGAAGGGCTCTTGCCAGCTGGCACCTACGATGGACGGTCTGATAATGCCAATGTTGAGTTTGTCACTCTCCTGCTGCACCACACACTCCGCCAGCGCCTTGGTGTATGTGTACGTGTTGGGTCGGTCACCTATTAGTCGCGGTGTGATGTCATTGACGATGCTATCATCCATCCATCT
>JAVLUX010000041.1:20450175-20567675 GCA_032164185.1 Moxostoma hubbsi
GGCCAGTTTTAGGTTGAGTAAAGGTGTAATGTGAAGGTTGTAGTTCAAGTCTCTTACTTGAGCGGTTCGTCGAAGCGGATGGTGGCGGCACAGTGGAAGACGATGTTGATACAGGAAGTGAGTTTCTGTACGTCCTCTGGACTGATGGCCAACGCCGGCTGCGTGAGCTCACTGCTGATGGGAATGATCTTCTCGTGAAAGTCTGGATGATCTTCACGAACGCGATCAAACAACTGCAAAAAAAAAAAAACAATAGACAAAATAATTATAAAGAGAGTGTGGAGAGTGACAAAACATGACAATTATATGAAATTATATTAATATAGAAATACCAAAATCTATATAAATGTCCTTTTTTTTTTAATAAAGAAAGTGAAAATAATCCTTGTGTTTGGATGAATCTTCCGAAACCTTTCAAAATCATGTCCGGGTCATATTTCACTCTTTTTAAGTGTATTTTGCATAAAGAAAATGTCAGGACCCTTTTTTGTATTGTGACAATATTTGCATGACAGTTAAATACAATAATTATATTCTCATTACCGTCATGCTAAAGAAATTGTAACATATTCACACGTTGCAGTAGTATTTGTTGAGCTGTTATTAGTTTATGCTGATTTAAATAATAAAAAATTGCTTTACAGAACATTTTTACTGTAATAAAGTAAAAAATACTGTATTACAGTAAATAAAATCTAATGGTCATTGAAAATAATGATACTTATAACAAAAATTAGCTTAAATGTCATAAAACTAATGTCACGATGCAAAGAATCCTGTCCTAAAATGGTCTAAAAAAGGCTTTATTTAAGGTCTTTTTTTTCCTATTAAGCCATTTGTATCAAATATGAGACACAACGTTTAATGGCTCCTGTTTCACTCTCTGTTCAAGCTGATGATCCAAACAAACTTTAGTATGTAAGTTTCACTTGTTTATGACACCATCTAGAGGTTATTTGTGGCAAAAGTGGTTTCAATGTTTATATCGTTCTATTTAAAATAATTTTTCTTCTGCACGTTACGGTTTGACTTGACTCGACTCACTTTAATTTTCTGAGCTTCCTTTTCCACTGCAGTTTAGTGTCGCCACAATGTGGGTGGGATTATAGGCTCATCGTCATAGTTGTGCCGCCTCTACTGCCGTGACATCATCTTAAAAGCGACACAAACATTACAGACCATAAAGAATAACATGCTAAAAAAAGTACCAGGAACCAGGAACTATCCACAGTGGAAAACACCCAAAAAGCGAGCAGAGTCGAGTCAAGTCGAGTTGTACCGTGCAGTGGAAAAGCCCAATTATGTTGTGATAAATGACAGCTTATTTTAATAAAGTAAAAATGACAATAATGATTATATTGTTATTGATATTTTAAAATGAGTATTTGCTGAAATAAGCAACTTGTGCTTGATTAAAATGTTGTATATTATTTTATAGAAAACCCCCCTTTGAAATCCATGTATCAGATATGACTCAACAGGCTTTTGAGGAATAGCTCTCATTCATCATTACATTACATTCATGCACACCACAAACAAAATCACAGAGCTTTGGAAATTCTGACATAAACATTTTATAAGATATACAGTATTTAAAGTGTAAACTAATATTTCTGTGTGATTTCATATATGCAACGTGCTCTGTCATTGTAAAGATCTCATTATTTTACGTTACAAGCTATTATGATGTCATCTTACCATACAAGCTATTATGATGTCATCTTACCACACAAGCTATTATGATGTCATCTTACCACACAAGCTATTATGATGTCATCTTACCACACAAGCTATTATGATGTCATCTTACCACACAAGCTATTATGATGTCATCTTACCACACAAGCTATTATGATGTCATCTTACCACACAAGCTATTATGATGTCGTCTTACCACACAAGCTATTATGATGTCATCTTACCACACAAGCTATTATGATGTCATCTTACCACACAAGCTATTATGATGTCATCTTACCATACAAGCTATTTTGATGTCATCTTACCACACAAGCTATTATGATGTCATCTTACCACACAAGCTATTATGATGTCATCTTACCACACAAGCTATTATGATGTCATCTTACCATACAAGCTATTATGATGTCATCTTACCACACAAGCTATTATGATGTCATCTTACCATACAAGCTATTTTGATGTCATCTTACCATACAAGCTATTATGATGTCATCTTACCACACAAGCTATTATGATGTCATCTTACCACACAAGCTATTATGATGTCATCTTACCATACAAGCTATTATGATGTCATCTTACCATACAAGCTATTTTGATGTCATCTTACCATACAAGCTATTATGATGTCATCTTACCACACAAGCTATTATGATGTCATCTTACCATACAAGCTATTATGATGTCATCTTACCATACAAGCTATTATGATGTCATCTTACCATACGAGCTATTATGATGTCATCTTACCATACAAGCTATTATGATGTCATCTTACCATAATGAGACCCAGTGAAAAAAGTGTTTTTTTTTTAAAAGTCAATATAGTGTTTGGTGCATAAAATACATATAATAAAAACTGTTTATTGTTTATATTGTATTTGATGTGCTAAATTGAACTGTGATACATATCAACCCATATTTATAAAGCAAGGAGAGGAAGTTGTCATGGCCAAACTCTCAAACATTTGGTCTCTCTGAAAAGTCCAGTCAGTCCTCTGATAATACCCCAATATTTACCACTGTAGAAAAACTTCAATAATAAATATTCTGCACAAAAATGAGGATAATGACATTTAAAGAGCCTAATACATCATATGATACATAAAAAACCCATGCTAAATGATTCTTTTAACTACTTCTTTTGAAAGTTTGTCTAATGGTACTAAAAACAGTTTAATGTCCAACAATTCTAATGTTCTTACAGTTCTTTCATATATCAGGTTTTACAGGGTTAATTTTGTTGTAAAATATGACCCTGACATAGTGTCACCATCTTCAGCGTTTATGTAATGAAGATATCTATATGAAATGATTCCTTTTCACCACAAGTGTGTGTGTGCATTTAACATGTGCATGTAGTGCTTTCATACAGGGTAGCGTGATATGAAACATGCGTGTACGTCATTAATGCTCCATGCAATCACTCGCATGTGATTTGAGCAGAAGAGAACGTACCGTGATGACTGGCTGAGTAATCTGATATCAAAAGAGGATTTGCGATGGCACAGTATCCTCTCTCTCTCACACACACACACACACACACACACACACACACACACACATGACTTAAGTTACCCACAATTCTAAGGTTCTGACTGTGGCACATTCTTACAGCGGCAGCCAATCAGAATCATTCGCTGTATATCAGAGACAGACGTAATAACCAACCCGCTGTGACCCCACCAACAGGCACCTGCCGCGAGCAGGACAGATGCTGCGCTATTAATCTAACAGCTGTTGAGCCTTAATAGTGTCTCTCTCAGTCTCTAGCACAAACTGTGTGCATTTATTATACATTTATATAAGTGGAACAACTAAGAGCTTTTCTGAAGGAAATAGCTGTGCTTGCAAGGCAGGATTAGTGTGGAGGTTTTAAGTATGTTTAGGTTTACAGTTTTGGTTCAGTGGAAAATAAGTGCCACATCAGAGTCGTCTTAAAGGAACAGTGCACCAAAACATCTATATTCCGTCTATATTATTTAGTCACCCTCATGTTGTTCCAAACCTGTATGACAGACTGACTTCTATAGGAACACAAAAGGAGAATTTGTGACGAATATACTGGCCGATCTTTTCCAAACATTGAAAGTGAATGGGGACTGGGTCAGTAAAGCACCAAAAATACAAAAACAAAACATAGAAGTATCATATAAGTATATGCAAGTATAAAAGATACTTTTATGATGTTTTTATATTTATGAATACTGACGGCCCCTTAAAACACTAAATATATCTCCTTTTGTGTTCATCGAATAAAAGGATGTGTGACACGAGGGAGAGTACATGATGACAAAATGTCCTTGCTGTTGTTGTGACGTTAAGTATTCGTCAATGTATAACGCAACACCGTCTTTGGAGTGTAAAGCCGATCAAAGTCAGTCATGTTCGAAATCTGAAATTTACTTAAACCAAAAACACACATGGTTGAAATAACTGTTTAAACTTTGCTTCATCGTTTACACTTTTCAGTTTGAGCAGAATTAATTACTGATAATTGAAGTATGTAAAAAGATGTACGAGGAATTTCCACACAGTTCTGTCAAGCTCTTGACATTTCACAATCCAGTTCCTCTTGGCTTTTTGCCAGGGAAAAACTGCTAGGAAATTCACTGGGAATGCATGCAGGCAGTCTGTGTGTCAGAACAAGGGGCGATTTAATCAGCTTTCGCAACGCAATCGTTTAGCGAGTTGAGGATCTCATCGAAGGTTTATGTAACAATGATGAGATGCACTTCACCATGTCATCCATCTGCCTTCATTTACTCCACCTTATGTCATTCCAAACCCATCTCGGAAAACAAAAGAAAACATTTTGAAGAAATGATGTACAAGTGCAGCACTAAAAACTACTACAGGAATAAAGCCAAAGTTCTCCAGTCCAGTAATATAATCTCACTGAATAAATCTCGTCATAACTGCATTAACATATGGGTGAGGGGACAATCTGGCAAACACACACACACACACACACACACACACACACAGTGCAATAGATTGGAGACAGTGGTCAGGAAAGCACTTCAAAGGTCGAGAAACACAAACTACAGCGAGTAAAAAGAAATAAATGTACGCTTTCATTGCGTACAAGTGGAAGTCAGGCATCAGATTGCTTAACTCCACCTGTGAAAGGTTTTTAAAGTGTTAAGGAAGCTGTAAACAGTTACATCTGCAAACTTCCTGCTGCGGTTTGTGTCGCCGGGAAACAAAAACACAACACACCCTGTGTGCTGGGAAATGGTGAAACATCTACAACTTCAGCTCCTGGAAAAATTAAAGCAATACTGCCTGAGCAATAGACCAACACACTCACACACACACACATTGCATAGACACACAAACCGTTACACATGCAATGACAGGAAATGGTTTCATTAAACATTGTGCTCTGGAGTTTGCCAGGTTTGTGTTCCAAGGTGGCATCACATCTTTGACAGATATTCCGTTTTAGGTCCGTTTGGGACACTTAGAATCTAGTTTTCAGATGTCCGACCGTCTAAGTGGAAAAAACTATATGCTGATGGTGAAGTCTGGCTACACAAGGCTAGTTTCAAAAGTCATTATCTTCAAGAAATAATTCACCCAAAAATAGAAATTCTGTCATCGTTTACTCACTCTCATGCCATCTGTCTATGACTGACTTTCTTCTGCAGAACACACATGAAGATGTTTAGAAGAATATCTCAGCTCTGTAGGTTTATACAATGCATATTAATGGTGGAAAGAACTTTGAAGCTCAAAAAAACACATAAAGGCAGCATAAATGTAACCCATAAGACTCCAGTGATTTAATCCAAGTCTTCTAAAGCCATCCAGCTAGTTTTGGGTGAGAACAGACCAAAATAACTCTTTTTTTTTCACTGTACATCTTGCCATTGCAGTCTCAGACATGATCATGATTTAAATCTCAATTATACTTCCTAGTTCTTGATACATGTGCAGCCCACTAGATGGTGCTAGGTGGCGTAACGGAGCTTGAAATCATTATCGCCATGGAGACTGCTGATGTCAAGATTTATAGTGAAAAATGTGTTACATTTTGGTCTGTTCTCATCCAAAACAGACTGGATGGCTTCAGAAGTCATGTATTAAACCTTCAGCTGCTTATGGATTACTTTAATGCTGCCTTTGTGCTTTTTGGAGCTTCAAAGTTCTGGTCACCATTCACTTGCATTGTATGAACTTACAGAGCTGAAATATTCTTCTAAAAAATCTTTGTGTTCAGCAGAAGAAAGAAAGTCATACACATCTAGGATGTCATGAGGGTGAGTAAATGATGAGAGATTTTTCATTTTGGGGCGAACTGTCCCTTTAATTGAGTTTCATCGAGCCAACTACAAATATACTATGTATGGAAGTTTAAATTCAATTTAAACTCAATTTACTAAGGTTTATTCAATTAATTTTCAATCTTTATTGTGTTAATCATTAGTACTGTATATGCCAGGAAAGCAAGTGTCAGGAAAGTAAAACTGTTGCACTTTCAATTAGTAAGAAGCACTCAAATGAAATATCACGTGAAAGTGTACGTCCATCCTCAACATGAGTACAAGCGCCAATCTTCACCACAATAGAGAGCAAGAGTGCCCGCCCAGAGCCGTCAGGGTTTCTTCCATAGACTTGTAATTAAATCGTTCAGAAGATTTGTGAGTCATGAACTAATCCAATCATTTGAGATGTGAATCACAACATCACCAACTTTGTTTTGAGGCAAACAACTTTGAAAATCAAACACAAGTACAAGACTATGAACTCACTGTCTTTCATGAGGGCACAAACTACAATCCCATGATGCACTGAGAATGATGTCATTGAATAAAAAATGATGGGAATATATACAATTTTTTATATAAGGTTATTGATTATAAGTATAGATACAATATATATTACATGTTTAAATATTCCAATATGTACATATATTCGTTTAAGGGTGAAGGGAGTTTTCCACTATCAAACACAATATATATATATACACTGCCAGTCAAAACATTTGAAACACTTGACTGAAAAGTTTCTAATGATCTTAAAAATCTTTATGCTTAAATGTTTGACATTAGTTTAATATAATAAAAATATAATTGAGCCACCATATTAATTTCATTTTAAAACTAAAATATGAAGAGCACCTGTTATGGTTTTTAAACGTGCCTAATTTAGTTTAAAGGTCTCATACAATAGATTTAAATGCATCCAAGGTCAAAAAACATTTTAATTTGCACATTATTTAAATTGCAGCATTGCCTTTTTTCCCCCAGTGACTCGTTCAATGATCCGTTCTAAAGGATTCATTCTAAACTCCGCCTTTCAGAGAGCATACTCTGCTCTGATTGGTCAGATGTTCCAGTCTGCTGTGATTGGTCTACCGTTTAGTGTAGTGTTTGAGGGCGGGTCAAAGCTATTCGCGAGCAGCCAATGAAGACCAGAGGCGGGGTTATTTGTTACCAAATTATGTAGGTTAATACAGGAAGTAAATCTGGAATTTCTTACGACTCGTTTCAGGTGTTCGAGGCGGTCTCGTTTCAGAAAAGCGAGCAGGACACTCCGAATGCAGCCTTCTCCTAAAATTGACCTCACACATTTCCTTCTAAGGGGACTTATTCCCTTCTCACAAAGTGCTCATGCTTGTTAAAGAGTGGCGTGTTGTCATAGCAACCATGATACATTACGTTTCCGTTTGTCCTACAAAGGCCGTCTCGTTTAAACGAGGCTTGTTTAAAGGATGATGTCCGGTATACTGCAGCCTTCAAAGGACGCGTCCTACCTAGCACGCAGCCTTCGAAACGAGACGCAGCCAATAACTCCATTTGTCGTGCACTTTGATTTTTGAAACTTTGCCGAATTTTTTATGGGATAAATTAACCAGACTCTTGCACTCTATAGTAACCCCCAAAACTCCAGCAAACAGACATTATAAATCATATTTAAATCCCAATATAACAGAATGTGAATAGTGAACACATCTCATAATATTCTCATCCTGCTCAATAATGCATAAAATAATACTTAATTTTAACATTCACTCTCCCTAACCAGTCCCACGCAAAGCATGCTGGGAAATGAAAATCCCCTGCCCAGTTTCATCAATGCTACAAAAGTATTCATGCAGTCCCAACTCAAACGCTTTAAGCAAACTCCAATTTTACCGGATTAAATGGACAGAACACAATAAAAATCAAGTCCTGACAAAATGTTCAAGAATTGTCACTTTTTAGGAAAGGAAGTTAAGAAAAGCAATATGGTGTATTGAGGTCAAGTGTTCGTTGAGGTCAGGGATTTAAAAAAAAACATTTGGTTTCAATGTGGTGGAAGATATACATAGTGGGAAGGCAGTATCCTGGTACCAGTCTACCACAGGGCCCTCTGGCACAAATAATACAGTTGTGTGTGTGTGTGTGTGTGTGTGTGTGTGGAACGTGCGTGTGTGTGTGTGTGTGTGTAAGAGAGAGAAGTTGTGTGAGATCATACTTCCTCAGTTCCTTTTCTGCTGTGCCCTTGGGTTATGACGCATGCACACACACACACACACACACACACACACACACAGATATATTTCTGTTCTAGCTTGCATTTAATTAGCTAAGGATTATATGGTTTGAAAAAATATATTAAAAAAAAAAACATTCAGACTTCAGAGGAAAAAAAAAGAAAGAAATAAAGATGAGTTGCTTCTGTAAGGAACACTCTGGTCTAATCCCAGTGAAGATGATCCAGTAAGAACATGTTTTATCACAGGTAGATCAATATCCCTCTCTCAGTTAGACTGAATAATTCACCTCAGAGCCGCCAAACACACCTCACTGCTTGTTTAAAGGAACATTCCGGGTTCAATATAGGTTAAGCTCAATCAACTGAATTTGTGACATAATATTGATTATCATAAAAAAAAAAAAAAAGTCTCCACTTTCCCGTCCTTTTCTTAAAAAAAAAAAAAAAAAAGCAGAAATCAAGATCACAGTGAGTCACTTACAACGGAAGTCAATGGGGCAATATGTAAACGTTAAAATACTGTTTCAAAAGTATAACCACAAGACAAACAATATGTGTGTTAACATGATTTTACTGTGATATAATCACTTGCTAGCCTTTTCTCTGTAATGTTGTAGCAAATTTTACAACTTCGTTGCCATGACGATGTAACGCCATAAACCCTAAAATGACCGTAAGAATTTTTACAGCTCAAAAAATCCACGAGTTGAAACAAAAGAATTAATGTGAGTGCTTTTATAATATTATGAGCTGCACATTTCTGCCTTTAAACCCTCCAGAATTGACCCCATTGACTTCCATTGTAAGTGTCTCACTGTGACCTCAACGGAGGGAGGAGTCTAAATTATTTTTGTGGTAATCAATATTATGCCACAAATGCTGTCGATCGATCAAACTTGTATAAACGTTTCATTTTTATGTTACTTAAAATATCAAAGGCCTCAAAACATCTGCGTCGCAAATCAGCGCCACCTAGTGGTCATGTGATAGAAATATTAATATGAATATAAAAGTCTTTAAAATAGCATTTAAATAGACAAATCATATCTCAAATGAAAGCTCTCATCCTCAGGAGAAGATTTTGTTGCACTAATAACACTTAAAACTTTTTCAAAAGAATCACAAAGTGAAATTAAAATGTGACCAATTTTAGGCAGTTAGTCCACAGTATGTGTAAATGATGCGCTTTAAATTTGAGTGTGAAAATGGATGGGGGCAGCCCAAAAATGCTTCAGAGTTCAGAAGTTAATTACAGTATGTATATAAAGAGAAGAGGACAGAGTATAACGAATGTGTTAAAAAAATACAATGGAAGGGTTGTTTGATGATATTGAATAGCTTCCTACATTCAGTTTTTCATCCCAAATGACCTGAAACAATCAGAACTGAAAATAAAACGAGTCTGTTTCAGTTTCTAAGCTCTCCCCACATTTACATCCCACACACTCTCTTACACACAGCAGCTGTATGGTCTCTGAGATGAGCCTTAATGAGGGTTTATATCAGAGGTCAGAGAGTTTCCACAGTGTTGATAGAATCGGTCCATCTGATCCCATGATGATCATCTGTCTCATAATACTTCAGCTTCATTCTGTGTAACACTGGCTACAGCCCAGACTTCAGGTCAGACTGACTCTGTCAGAGGTCACTTTAGATGAGTGTGTACTGTGTGCAAACTCATGCACTTTTCTTTTGAGAATGGATTATTTTGGTATGCATGCCAAATCACATATTTGCACATATTTGCATTTATCTACATTCAAGTTACAAAACTCAAATGCACACCACTTCCTGGCCTTTGAGGTGTGAATGCCCATGGCTATAAGTCAGTCTCATTATGAGGTCACAGCCCAACAGAGTACGGAAAGGCAGTTTGAGTTCTAAATGACACATGGATGGTGTTTGTAGTCAGGTTGCTATGGCAACAATCAAAGAGCATTTTACAATATGGCCCTAGGGAAAGCAGTGCATTACCTTCTCCTGCAACTCAATGGCTGGTTTTTCAAAGTATCAAGTTCAGGCAAAACAATAAAGATAAAGCCCTGATGACCACATACAAGTAAATACAGATGGATCAAGGGGAACCTTTGTTCACCTGTACTGGTTCAGCTCAATGTGACGCAATTAACCATTCAAAGCTTAACACATCCTGCTCAGTTAACCAAATAAGGTCAGTGTTAGGACACGATCAAATGTCATCCAATCACAAAGACTAAAATATCGTATAACACAAAGATGGCTCTGAAAAGAGATCAGGAAAAAAGTCAACAGAGTGAAAAGCCAAAATGTTTTAGAATATTAATGTCTACACTAATTCTTTATCGTTTAACCCTTTAAGCTCTGAAGTTGATTTTAAAGATTTCCAGTTTCAGTGGCATACCCAAAATGAAAGGCTTATAATTTGACAAAAAAAGGGATCAAGTGTTTAGTATCATTGTAAAGAAAGCTTTTCAAATATTTTAATGATATAGATTATACATTATGAGACTCTCAGCCAAAGAAACTGCTGAAAAATAACAAAAAACTTTTTCTTATTTTTCTTGTTTGACATTATACATCTCTGGGTGTAAATAAGGTGTCTTTGAAAAACAAACCAATCAAAAGTTACAGCATTACAAACAAAAATGTGTTCATGTGTCCAAAAACATCTCTAAACAAATAAAAGATAATAATTGTACATAAGAACTAATTACACATGCAAACACAACAATGACTAAAGGTTTGCATAGCATGCAGACATGATTTTAGTCATGAGATTTCACAGAATGAGTTTCATTCTGTGTCATTTGAGTCATCATTGAGTCTGTGTCATGTATTTGGTGCCATCTCCTGGTGGTCATATGTAACATTGTGCTTCATGTGGATCATCTAATGATCTATACATCTGATTATCTTGTGTGTGGACTCGTTTGAAAGATAATCACCTCATTCAGTTTCATTCTGTGCCATTTGAGTCATCATTGAGTCTGTGTCATGTATTTGGTGCCATCTCCTGGTGGTCATATGTAACATTGTGCTTCATGTGGATTATCTAATGATCTATACATCTGATTATCTTGTGTGGCACTCATCTATGTAATGGTATGTGTTATATTATGTCCATTTATTATTCGTAAATATATAAGCGAAAAAAAGGCATTTAAGCAACGTCAACACGTCAATTTTGCAACATTTACAAATCTCATCCACCAAAAACAGAAACTTGCAAAAACACTCTCCATAACAACATGTTTTGGGAAACAATTAAATGGAGGATTTAAACTTAAACGGATCTGTAGAAACGTGAGCCTAAAGTGACCAGAACATGCTATTTTGACAGCTTAAAGGGATAGTTCACCAAAAAAAAATCAAAATCTGTCATTAATTACTCACTATCATGTCATTACAGCTCCATATGACTTACTTTCTTCCATGGAACACAAAGGAGATTTTAGGAGGCTTTTCGGAAAATCATACAATGATTGGGTGAACTATCCCTTTAAATGAATCGAGCACACATACAGCGAACGGTGTTCTCACCTTACACTTCATCATGTCTTCAACGCGCTCTTGCATGGACTGGCCCGCCTTCGGCCGCGCGAGAATGTAAATGGCATTAATGTCCGGGCAGGAGCGCAGAAGTTTCTCCATCAGCACCTTCCCCATGAAGCCCGTCGCACCCGTGATCAGAACGTTCTTCCCCGCGTAAAACTCCGAGATAGAGGCCATGATGAGTGTGAAAAATGAACTCCTTCCTTCCTGAATGCTGAGAGAGAATGAGACAGAGAATGAGTGTCTAATTCACCTGATTTACTAGTCAAAACTCTTCAACATTTCAAACTCTCAAACACACATTTACAAATATTTTGTCTATTAAGAAATGATGTCACAGAGTAGGTGACATCATTTCTCCAGCTTTGGAATGAGGATCTTATAAGCAGTTTTAATAAACAAAGCGGATTTACTCGCGCAGATTCTGGAATTATAGTTGGATGCAAAAACAAGTTTATTGATTTGTTCATCTGTATCTATTGGTTTACTAATGCACAGCTGCACTGTTAAGTGAATACAAATGTGCGGGAATTATTAAAACTGTGCGCAATACCTGCATTGAATTTCAGGCTCTGCAAACTGTATTATATTAAAATATGAAAGTTGCCCTGGCTCCCTTGCTTTACAATTTCATTATACAAAACTTACTCAGCAACCTGCTAAAGGAATGCAATGAAACGCTGCGTTGTCATAAGTCAAGGTGGGCCAAATCAAAAGGTCCCTAGTTTGGGCATCTCTGGCCTAGTTAGTCTGAGCTTTTATTTTGGAGGAAGCTTTTATTTTGGAGTGAAGCCCTTTCAGTTTCTGTTTGATGGTAGCTTCTCACTTCCGGATAAGCAGTTTGCTATATGGTTTAATGTTCTTATTAAACTGCGAAAGGCTGCAATTTAATTATATAAACATGTAGTCTGCATGTGCTGTGCACTTCAAGGTTAATGAGAGCTCTGCTTTCTGTAATCCGCTACACATAGAGCACGCATGATGCTCATGATCGGAGACCATTTAACCACCGCTCCCTATAAGCAGACTACACAGACTGTGTAGGGTACCAACTCCCTAGGGGGGCACCATCTTACCCTAGGGAAAGTCCACTGGCTGCCCTTACTTGCACGTTATACGTTATTCAAGGACCCGAAAGCAGTTGCGGAACACAGATGATCGCTTCACGCTCACTTGGTCTAGACTTCTACACATTGCGTGCATGATTTCGCCAAACCCACTTGCGCATAGACTTGGCGCATGCTTGCACGAAAATACCAAAACTTAATTGCCATGCCCACTGATTTTGCACTTATGACTTAAAGCATTGCAATGTGTGTAACGCTTGCAATCTTTTTTATTTTATATCATCCCCCATATCTCCCCAATTTTGAAATGCCCAATTCCCACTATTACTAGGTCCTCGTGGTGGCGCGGTTACTCGTCTCAATCCGGGTGGCGGAGGACAAGTCTCATCTGCCTCCACTTCTGAGTCAGTCAATCCGCGCATTTATTGGGTTTGCTGTTAAACAGGATGGCCTTCATAGGACAAATGGAGGTTACCCAATGTGACTCTACCTTCCCTAGCAACCAGGCCAATTTGGTTGCTTAGGAGACCTGGCTGCAGTCACTCAGCATACCTTGGATTCAAACTCGTGACTCCATGGGTGGTAGTCAGCATAAATACTCGCTGAGACACCGATGCCCGACCCTAACGCTCGCACTCTTAAAATAGGGCCTATGAATTTATGATGTATGCGCAGACGGGGCACATTTTGCATTATTCTTTGCATGCCCGTGCATTTTTAGTACACTTGATTATCTCATTAACATAAAATATGCATTGAAGATAAAAATATGGGTGAATATAGTCAATGATGAAAGAGTTAGAGAGAGCAAATCCCCACAAGGTATCAGTGATTTTTTTCTGAAGGCTGCTGTTATACTGTAGACCCAAGCCGTTCTTCTTGTAGACTCGTCCAGCTCCAGCCACAGAGAAACAAAGTAATTCAAAAATACAACCTGCCATTAACAGCAGATATCCGATTCGGTAAAACCTATCCAAGGGCGTAGATTCCAGGGGGGATGGAGGGAGCTAACCCCCCCAAATCAAAACAAGTGAGTGCAACCCCCCCCCGATATTTATACCATGATCAATGGAAACATGTAAATACTTAATGCTGCACCCCCCCACTGCCAATTTTCCGGCAACTTTTACATCTCTGATACTAGTCCTGCCATGTTTTAGCTCCATCTGACTGCAGCCGATCTCTCTGAACTGTAGACGTGGACATATTCTCATTTGTTCCACCAAAATGTGGAGAGATAGACAGTGCAGTTGCTGGATAAAAGAAAGAGAGGAAGTCAAGATCAGCTGTAGGTCAGAGAGGATTAACATGCAGAATGCCGTGAAAGAATCTGCCCGCTGCTCAAACATTCATTCATTCCATCACACACACGCAAACATTCCACTCGTGAATTCCTCTCCGGTCACACACACACACACACACACACACACACACACACACACACACACACACACACACTAGAAACAGATTTGTGACGACAGACAGAAGACAAATTGATGTCATTTCATTTGGTATGAAAATAATGGTATGAAGCGTTTCACATTTAAGTACCATTTCTGCTTCCGATTTTTCCAAGTAATTATTCCAGTACACCAACACATCCTACACACAACCACAACACGCTTCCGAGTTCCAAAATACAAAACATCAAAGATCTGTTTTCCCTTATTAACCATAAAAACATTAAACACCACATCCTGTTCTGTTTGAATATAAACAAGTCGTGAACGAGACAATGGATTTGCAAAAATGCAAAATAAACGGACTACAACATGATACAAAGTGTTTTTCTCTGATGTCGTTGAAGGTTGAACATCTATAGACGCCCATGACTGGGTTTCAAGTTTTCCCTGTTTTTGCATAAATGACTATTTGGGTGATTCAAAAGCTCCAAACAAATTGGTGGTTTGACAGCTTCCATTATCAACAGTAGGCTCAAATGTATTTCTCAAAACTATTAGCGCCAAGCTAACAATACACTTAAAACTGATTTACAGAAATAAATCCGCCAGTTAATCAGCCTGGATGATATATCAGTCTATTAGCGGCTACATGAGATCATTTTTGTGATATGTACGACAGTACAAAAGAAACAAAACCACATATTCACAAACACACACACACACACACTTCAGCTCTTGGGTTTCAGTAGTTCCTAGAAGTGTCAGGAGGGATTCAACACCACAATTACCCTATATATGAGGTTTACCTTGCCTTTCCACCACCTCAAAACAAACAAGTGACCCCACTGACCCATAATACACATCATCAAAACTATTTTCAGCTACCACATGGCTACAGATTACAACATGCGTCAACTACACCAATTCAGTTTCTTGTTCACAACTTCAAATCTGCGATTTGATATAACACAGATGCATCACATCTATTTTTTGGGGCTTGAATTTTGCAAAGCACTGGTGCAAGCAACTTTGCCTGCAGAGGTGTGCTTCACTCCACCCCCCTTCCAAGAATGAAGACGCAACTCTGATACAAGCTTATACGTTGTCCCGGTCACCAGCCAAAACAGTTTTAAAGCAGAACCACGTGGAGAGTTTTAATTATAGCGGGGAACAAAAGTTACGCTTACAAGAACGCTTACTGGTGACCTCACAGGAAACAGTCCACTCAAACAGGAAAAAACGATGAGTGGTGCAACAAGATTATTGAAGGTTTTTCAACTGAAGTGGTTTTATTTGCTAGCTGCTAACATATGCACACCCAATCTCTGCTTTATACATCCTCAAGTTGTTCCAAACTCATATGATTTTCCACGTTTGTTGAAAAGGAGATATTTGGAAGAATGTCTGAGCCACTGTTTTCCAGTGGGTGGTGTTTTTTTTTTTTTACAGAAAAGCTCCAAAAAGGATGTCTTGTATGCTCTATTCCAAGTCTTCTGCAGTCATACGATATATTATGTGAGGAACAGGCCATTTAGAGGCTATACCTGAAATTTTAGAGGCTATACCTCTAAAGTTTATTCACGGTTGTATATATTCAAATCTGCGGTGTGAAGATGCGTCAATGATGCGGGATGCCATATTTTTCGTCCGAGCGTGTCACGCCATGTTTGGAATATGTGGAAATGGGAATAAGATTTGAGAGCTACTAAGGGACTGTTTACAATTAAAAAAAATCCACCAAGGAATTACATCAGTAACACATAACCAGAAGTTAATCTGCATAGAAAAGAAGTCCTGCCCCCAAAGGTTTGGAATAATGGACATATTTTGCTGTTTCGGAAGGAAATCGGTGCTTTAATTCACCAAAGTGGCATTCAACTGATCACAAAGTGTAGTCAGGACATTACTGATGTAAAAAAACACCATCACTAACTGAAAAAAGTAATTTTTGATCAAATCTAGACAGCAGCATCACTCCAACACCTTATGCTTGAGTAATCATGCTACATTGCTCAATTGATACTAGAAAATCACTTGCCATTATATCAAACACAGCTGAAAGATGTTTGGTTCATTAAATGAAGCTGAACATTGTCGTTGTGTTTGTTTTTGAGTTGCCAGAGTATGCAATAGACTGGCATGTCTTAAGGTCAATATTAGGTCAAAAATAGCAAAAAAGAAACAGCTACCTCTAGAAACTTGTCAGTAACAATTCATCATTGTTTTGAGGAATGAAGACTAAACAATGCTTGAAAAGATTTCATACAAAGGTGCACACTACAGTCTTCAAAGACAAAGCACAACTGTCTCTAACAAGGACAGAAAGAGATGTGGAAGACCAGATGTACAACTAAACAAGAGGAG
This sequence comes from Moxostoma hubbsi, assembly GCA_032164185.1. Classification (NCBI taxonomy): domain Eukaryota; kingdom Metazoa; phylum Chordata; class Actinopteri; order Cypriniformes; family Catostomidae; genus Moxostoma; species Moxostoma hubbsi. The sequence continues at coordinate 20,466,731 of JAVLUX010000041.1, forward strand.
AAGTACATCAGAGTCTCTAGTTTGAGAAATAGACGCCTCACATGTCCTCCGCTGACAGCTTCATTGAATTCTACCAGTTTCAACACCAGTTTCATGTACAACAGTAAAGAGAAGACTCAGGAGGACTTATGGGAAGAATTGCAAAGAAAAAGCCACTTTTGAAACAGAAAAACTAAAAGAAAGGGTTCGAGTGGGCAAAGAAATACAGACATTGGACAACAGATAATTGGAAAAGAGTGTTACGGATCTAAACCCCATTGAGCTTTTGTGGGATCAGCTGGACTGTAAGGTGTGTGTGAGAAGTACCCGACAAGACAGTCACATCTATGGCAAGTGCTACAGGAAGTGTGGGGTGAAAGGTCACCTGAGTATCTGGACAAACTGACCGCTAGAATAACAAGGATCTGCAGGATTTTCTGATGAGAACTCTTTGAAGTAGTTTAAGAAGTTGTTTATTGAGTTTTAGTAATTATTAATGTTATTAATGTCCTGATTATACATTGCGATCAGTTGAATGCCACTTTGGTGAATAAATGTACCAATTTCTTTCCATAAGAGCAAAATCTGTATGTGTATATATATATATATATATATATAAACCAAAATACAATCTTAACTTTTCTGCCTTTCTGAAATGTCTTGCCCCATAGAGTCCATTAATGTAATGCCATTTTAGTGTTTTCTGTAGCAATCGAAAGAAGTCAAACATGCTGCTCATAGAGACGCAGTTGTAAGTTAAATGTTTCACGATAGTGCAGATCATTGATTGTGTTAACTGCTGCAGACAGGAGCTGGTCTGGATCATATTTACGGCTCCTTGGGGAGGGTTGAGTCTCTGGTTTCTTAAAAATCTGTCACTGATAAAGGCAACAAACATAAATAGTGACGACAAGAAAGTACAAATAGTAGGGGCAGATAACGCAAGACAAGAACAGTGGAGAGACGAGAAATACCTGAACACTTGGTCCATTCTCATAAATGAGAAATAAACAGATCTCCCATAAGCCTGTAGCTCTAGTTCAAGAAACACAATTTTGCCCTGCAGGACAACAACTAACACCTGTGGTATCAGTGCCAGAAGTACTGTGTGATCATTATACACAAAACTCATTTATCTTTGGTAACAAATGCTTCCGGTTCAAACAGGAATACAACAATGATACACAGAATACAAAAATAATAATGTAATGTGCAGAATAAATATGAGTACTACTGTACTGACATCAGCCTGCAGTCATTAGTGTGCATGAATACACACTACACAGAGCAGCAACATACAGTACATATATACAGTGGCAAGAGTGTGTGAACACTCTCAAGGGGGTCTTTGGCAAACTTCAGGGATGCAGCAAATTTTTGTTGGAAAGCTGCGGCTTCCTTCGTAGTGTCCTGCCATGGACACCGTACCTGTTTAATGTTTCCTGTAGGGTAGACTCATGAATTGAGATGTTAACCAGTTACACGGATTCCTTCAAGTCTTTATCCGTCACTCTTTTTTACCTCATTGAGAATTTTGCGGCGTGCCTTTTGAGTCATCTTGGCTGGACGGACACTTCTACTGAGAGTACCCAGAGATGCAAATCATATTAGTTTTATAACAATATTTCAAATAATTGAACTTCTTTAGTTTTGGTATGTCCCTGTGAACACTTCTGAATTTCTAAAGGAATATTCAAGGTGTTTCTTCCTTCCATCTTTTCTCCAATTGAAATGTTTCAAACAAAACCTACCCAGATCAGCCACAACATTAAAACCACCTGTCTAATATTGTGTAGGTCCCCCTCGTCCCGCCAAAACAGTGCCAACCTGCATCTCAGAACAGCATTCAGAGATGAAATTCATCTCAGCACAATTGTACAGAGTGGTTATCTGAGTTACTGTAGACTTTATCAGTAATTTCCATCCACAGAACTGCCCCTCACTGGATGTTTTTTTGTTTTTGGCATCATTCGGAGTAAATTCTAGAGACTGTTGTGTGTGAAAATCCCAGAAATACTCAAACCAGCCCGTCTGGCACCAACAATCATCCATGCGATTATCCAATCAGCCAATCGTGTGGCAGCAGTGCAGTGTATATAATCATGCAGATACGGGTCAGGAGCTTCAGTTAATGTTCACTTCAACCATCAGAATGGGGAAAAAATGTGATCTCATCACTTTATTTCTTTTTTGTTTAAAGTGCAATTTGACTAGTTATATCTTAGTGGTAAATATAATATACGTTGTGACAAAAATGATTTATGACCTAATTGGTGTACATTTGACCTTTTGATTCCTGCCCCCCGGCAGTTGTACAGGATGTGGTGTGACGTGTTTGGTCAGCTGCTCTGATATCCCCGCGCTGTAGCCGAGTCCATGTGTGTATTTAAAAGAGTAGAAATATGATTAATCTTTAATGATGAACAATGTTTAATGGAAACTGAGGTGAGAAAATAATGCATGTTATAAGACTTGTTTTCTCTCAACTCAGAGTAAAAATAGTGATTGATTAAATATTTAATTGATGTAATCATTGATGTGTTTTTCAAAAACATGATAAAGTAATGTGTGTGGGTCATTTTATTTTTTATTATCATTGTAAGACATTAAAAGTAGTATTACGTTTAAAATGTGTTTAAATGATGTGTCTTTAATGGGGTGCCATGATTGGTGACAAAACTGTGAGACTTTTACTTTTAACAAAGTGCTGAAAATGTGTTTGTAAAACAGCGGATATTGACTGAAGCAAACAACAACATTTTAATTGAAATAGTATGCATTATAAAATGTATCTTTATCGCAAAGAATGTATCTTTCACAAGATCATCCAAAATGAAAAGGCGTTTTTTGATCCAGACTTTAAGGTGATGATCCGGTGGGGTCCGTGGGGGGGGGGGGGGGGGGGGGTGTCACAATAAGGCGTTTTATGATCCAGATTTTAAGGCGATGATCCGGTGAGGGGTTCGTGTATTCTCAAAGGTAAAATGCTTCAGACAAATGCTTTGCGGGTTTCTTAACAAGATTTCGACGTGTCATTTTAAATCCTTGATCTCTGAATATTTCACAACAAAAAACGGTGGTGGTATATTGACAGTCCTTTTAAATGATTCAGGCGTAGATTAAACTATCAAACATACCAATGTTGCTTTATTCAGTTCTTAAAGAGTTTTTAACTAAACATACATCCAAGAAATAGTTTACAACATGAATGTTTCTTCACATGCAATCGTCTACTAAAAATAAACAAAAACAATCAATATTAGTCTAATTAAAAACAGCTACAGAGTTAAATCACAAGACAGTAAGACTTGGGGTCGTTAAATATATGGAAAGCAAATGAGGCCAAATTTGTGTCTAGTCTAAGAGAAGGGCATTTTTCTGGTGAGAATTATATCAGAGAGACGTGCATAATATATGTTGGAACCTGGACAAGTGAGCTGGAAATACAAGCATCAGCAGATTTGTTTGTCAAGCCTATATTTACCTTCAGGCATAACAAGTGGCTCAAATATTGCACATCCAATGTAAACTCAAACAATAGAGCAATTTACCTGAATCATGGAAATGAGTGGCATTATGAAATTGGCATTATGAAATTGGCATTATGAAATTGGTGTGAACCAAAATAATAAATTCTGCTGATTGTGCTCAAACTTGCCAAAGATTTGACAAATGCAACGCACGTTTAACAACACATCGTAAACTTGAGACAAAAGCAGGGGTACAAAAGCAATGGAGACATATGCAACCAACAAGCAACATCATATCAACGTAAAAGAACGGAGCGGACAGAAGTACGCCAATATCAAATCTACCAATGTCGTTTTATTCAGTCCTAAAAGAGTTTTTAACCAAATATACATCCAAGAACTACTTTACTCAATGAATCACCGTATGCACTTTTGTACTGCATATAGGGGTCGATCAATATTAATGTCTGCGTTTCTGCACACGCAATCGCCAACTACACAAACTAATATATTCAATAATATTATAATTAAAAAAAACAGCTACAAACGATGTAACTATCTCTTTCTTTTCGTTGTACAAAGCTGAACCGAATGTTGTTTTCACTTTCACACCATATGTTCTTTACTTCTGTAAGTGGTTACACGACTTATGAGGTATGATGTTTATACATGTGTTACATTTTTACTTTTAACAATGTTTCCAAATCAGTGGATATTGGCTGGAGATTTTAAGAAAGATTAAGTTTAACATTAGTTTAACAAACAACACAGTTACTAAAAACACAATAATACGTTTAAATGCTAATTTAGATGCATCTTTAGCACAAAGTGTCTTACATTTATTAAAGACATGAAAAGTATCTAAAACGATGAGTAAAGTGTGCTGCAAATTAAATCCACATTCACTCGGCAATACAGTATTTTAGTTAGTTTTATGTTACTAAAACACAACAACGTTTTTTATAGAATTCTGATTGTATCTTTAATACAAAATTTGTTACATTTAAAAATTTTAACAATGAGATAAAATGCGTTTCTAAAACAAAGACTGTGATGCAGCAAAACACACATTCAGTTTAAATATGAACAAATATTTTAACAAAAATTATTTTGTGTTTTGAGTTATATTACTAAAACATGCGTGTTTCGGGTAATTTTAGATGTATCTTTAACACGTGTTGTCTTGCATTTTTACTTTTGACAAAGAAGAAAATGTGTTTTTAAACATTACGCTGTCTAACACGCTTTAAAGATGCTGAACAAAAACTTTAACATAAAATGTATTTAACATTTTTATTTCAACAAAGAGCATTTTAAATGAAATGGCATACATTAATCGTAAAATGTAACGCAAAGAATCTTACATTTTTCATTCAAAGTCCTTTCACAAGAGCTTTCAATCGATACTGAGGTCTTACAGGAAGTCAGAGGTCCGGTGTGGGAGGGGCTTCAGATTACGCACATACCCCCGTTCACACCTTGTTCAGACCAGACGGGGGTCTTGTGCGATTCTGTTCAGCAAAACAAGATGGTGCCATGAGTTTCCTTGTCTTTTATGGTTTGCTTTCGTTGAAAAACATGGTGACAACCAAACGTGTGAAAAAGGAAGAGAAAAGTGTTTGTTGTGTTTCCCACCTCTTTTTTTTTTCACAGCAAAATGTTAACGTTTTAAAACATCCTTCTATGGTTTTCTCTTTCTGCTGACATAATAATAATAATAATAATAATGTGACATGTGTAGGCTCTGCTGTGCACGCTTCATATAGTGTAAATGTACCAGCTATTTTTCATTTAGAGAACACAAGCAAAGACAAAAACTTTTTTCTTTTTGTCCATCAAGTGCTCCATGTAATGTTGTGAACCATGATGGTAGAGATTTGTGGGTAAAGAAGTATAACTCTCTGTAATACAGGCAACAATTAAATATAATTAAGAAATGGGGTGCTTGCATACTGGAAAACAATCAAATGACTTGTGTTATGCACATATAAGACATTTTGATACTAATTCTTACCCTGAAACTACATTCATGTACTGTTACATCAGTGGGGTGTCACACACAAATGCAAAGACTGAGTTTACTTTGACACTCATATTTCTGGTATTCATTTACTCATTCCTGGAGCAAACCCCACACTCAGAAACTTAAACATGTAAACAAAAATGTGTACTGTTTTGATGCCAACTGATTTTACTGATTTTTATTTCAAGAAAACAACTAAACGTCTAACTGATGAAGTAACATGTTTACAGGACATTACTCACTGAAGTTCTTCTATTGACTCAAATGGGTTTTTGTTTGTTGTAGTTATTCTCATTTGTGAATTGTTGTTTGTTTAAATGTTCTAGTTTACAAAGATGTCAGTTTTAACACACACACACACACGCACGCACACACGAACCCACAGACGCACACAAATACGCACGCACGCGCACGCACAAGCACGCAGACCCACAGACGCCCACGCACACATACGCAGACGAACACGCACGCACACACGCGCACACGCACGCACGCCAAACCTGGAATAAAATAATTTGCCAGAGTACCAGATTTATTTATTAGCCAAACATCCAGGTCAATTTTGAACATTAAATGTCGAAATATTTTAATTATTACTTACATCGCAATACAGTTCTGAGGTTTAATGGCATGCGACATGAATACAAAATGTTGTGTATGAATAAAAATAGTAAAATAGCGAAACTTCATGGTTGAGGGGTTTTTCTATGATGAGTTTATCTCTTATTTTTTGCTATTGTGTGGACATAAAATCTGTTCTTTTACATTTGTCATCAGTGATTACACACAAATCTGGACACAATTCAATTCAGAATGACATGACAGAGTCAGTCAGATGTGTTATCACGTTGATCAAAAGGTCAAAGGTACACCAATTAGGTCATAAATCATTTTTGTCACAACGTATATTATATTTACCACTAATCTTTATTGTTTTCCGTGTTTCAAGTAATTAATTACATTTTTAAACCAAAATGAATAAAGCAACCCTCGGCAGCACGGTTGACGATGCAATCGATTTCGCAATATTTTTAAGAACATTATCGCCCAGCCCTAGATTGTTGTGATATGTGTGAAGTCATTATGAGGGTGATTAATGTTACTTCTGGTGAACTTGGAGCCTGTTAAATTATATCACTCACCTCTACTCAGTTTTACTTTACTAAAGTGCAGATTTATGTACTGTACTGAAGAAAAAAAGCCTGCACACTGATTGCCTTAAAATATGTCATGACATGCCAAAGGAAGCTTCAAATCCCATTTCAACATCAGTCATTAGTTCACACAGCCTCACCCAACCCAAGCACCAACTGTCTGTTCCCAGATTCACATCAGAGAATGTAGCAACTCTAGATGACTCGAGACAAGACAGTCCAACAAACACGCAACTTTCAAAGGAGAACAGCGCTCAAGGCTAGAATTGAACATTCAACTTAGTTCACGTCCTGACGGCAAGAGTCAAGTCAGTTTCTGAACCACTACATGCCACTGTAGGTCCTTTGTTGCTCAGATAAAGGGTTGAACACTTTCAACAGGAGTGGCGCACGAGAGACAATAGTCCATGATAGGCAAAGACAGGTGCTAGCAACAACGCTAAAAAGCTACAACAGACACAAGTAACACCATAATTGACAACTGTTTTAAGTTAAGGGTGTTTTGTCTCACATTCATCACTGTTTTATAACATAAATCCCATAAACTTACACTGGACCAAAGCCATATCTAGAGACTAAAGGAAGTCGCACACCGCACGAGAAGCAACACGACGCGTCATGTCCAGGACATGGCACAGGTATCAAACACGGGGAACGTCGATGTGCTTCAGGTTGCAGATGGTACACACAAAGGTTACCGTGGATTTTCCCTGCTTAAGGAATGAAGAACACGATCTAAGTCCTTTGATAATGATTTGGGTTCAATTTAATGGAAAATATGCCAGTTTAACCACCTGAGACCGGAGCGCAACTTCTGTGTGCAAGTATTCATTTCCATTTGTGATTTGTAACTAGCAGCCCCTAATAAACATGCAAAAAAATAATAATTTTGAGAGAGCGCGCAAATAGTTTTCCTAAAAATGTCTGTCTACATAAGAGGACAGCGGGACTATGTTGTGAATTTTTAAATAATAGCTATACATCAAATAGTTTGTAATGTGTCCAGGAGTGTTGTTTATTTAAAGTAATGTCCAGCATCATCCAATCACGTTAAAATAAAATGATCCATTATAAATGGTGAATCTATGTACTGATGATCATCGTCCCATGTGTGTCAAACATGTTGATCCAAACATCATCTGCAGCCTGAAACTGAACTTTAGATCAGATTTTAGGAGTGAACGCACTTAACTGCATAGAGAGCTATAGGATGCTCCCTTGCTCCCTATTTAGTGAATGACTTAACCTCCAGTGTGCTGTCTGTCTGCACTGTTCTCAGAACAGTTATAGGAGACCTATAGGATGCTCCCTTGCTCCCTATTTAGTGCATGACTTAACCTCCAGTGTGCTGTCTGTCTGCACTGGTCTCAGAACAGTTATAGGAGAGATATAGGATGCTCCCTTGCTCCCTATTTAGTGAATGACTTAACCTCCAGTGTGCTGTCTGTCTGCACTGTTCTCAGAACAGTTATAGGAGAGATATAGGATGCTCCCTTGCTCCCTATTTAGTGCATGACTTAACCTCCAGTGTGCCGTCTGTCGGCACTGGTCTCAGAACAGTTATAGGAGAGTTATAGGATGCTCCCTATTTAGTGAATGACTTAACCTCCAGTGTGCTGTCTGTCTGCACTGGTCTCAGAACAGTTATAGGAGAGATATAGGATGCTCCCTTGCTCCCTATTTAGTGAATGACTTAACCTCCAGTGTGCTGTCTGTCTGCACTGATCTCAAAACAGTTATAGGAGAGCTATAGGATGCTCCCTTGCTCCCTATTTAGTGCATGACTTAACCTCCAGTGTGCTGTCTGTCTGCACTGGTCTCAGAACAGTTATAGGAGAGCTATAGGATGCTCCCTTGCTCCCTATTTAGTGAATGACTTAACCTCCAGTGTGCTGTCTGCACTGGTCTCAGAACAGTTATAGGAGAGCTATAGGATGCTCCCTTGCTCCCTATTTAGTGCACGACTTAACCTCCAGTGTGCTGTCTGTCTGCACTGATCTCAAAACAGTTATAGGAGAGCTATAGGATGCTCCCTTGCTCCCTATTTAGTGAATGACTTAATCTCCAGTGTGCTGTCTGTCTGCACTGGTCTCAGAACAGTTATAGGAGACCTATAGGATGCTCCCTTGCTCCCTATTTAGTGCATGACTTAACCTCCAGTGTGCTGTCTGTCTGCACTGGTCTCAGAACAGTTTGAAATGCATCTTATTTTCATCCTAACTCCATATAAAGCCTCTGAAAGACACATTTATCAGCTTTTGGATGCATCCATTGATTCTATGTGATAATGTTCAGTAAATATTGGATATTTTAGGGGAAAATATTGTCCACTATAGAGGTCATTGTGTTTAACAGCGTGCCGTTTCATGATAAATCGCTCAAATTTGAGGTTTTGTACCAGATGTAGTTTTGTTGCCGCTTCTCCCAAAGACGAAATCCGCTCTGGTCGGCGCCATGTTGTTTTGTCACATGACTCTGTGCATCAAAAATTTAACCCTTTACTGACAGTACAGTGAGTCCAAAACTGAGATCAGTTGATTTAAATAAAATGATGCGTATCGTACAGGTATAGCGAACACAAAGGAGGACACGGGGTCGTACATGGTTAAACGGGATGGCCTTCATAGGACAAATGGAAATGTAATTTTACATATATTTTACACCGGTCAACTGAGGTACTTCTATACGGGAATGAACATTTCTTGCATTTGAACATCGTGTAAACTGGAGTCATTTTTTCAAAGAAATTATGAACGTTTACGTTAACGCTAAGAACAGTGGGTTGTAAGTGCCAACAAAGGACACACTTCCTGCATCCTCCGAATTCCTGTAAAAGAATGACGCAATCGAAGGCTGCATTTGGAGTGTCCGTCTTGCTTTCTGAAATGAGACGCATCTCTGTGACGTATGTGGCAGACAAATGCGACCTCCGGAGCACACGGCCTTCGAAACACAGCTTATATATCTATCAGCAACCTTCAGATTGTTATACTTTAAACAAGCCTTTATCAAGACAACATCACAGTTTGTCTTGATCTAGCAACAAAATAAATCAAGTCTATTAGACGATTTATCATCGTCTTCCATGTTGTTAGAATGAATGGCTTTTACTTTAAACAAATCAAACCAATGCAAATTCACTTTTAAGAGGACAGGGATGTATGGCATGTACAGTTCTGTCAGGCTTGGTTCTGGTTAATTAGGCCTATAGTGTAAATAGCACTTCCAAGTCACATTAATTATAGCGCAGTCCAGAGGGAAATATAGAGTTAAAATGACTACAAAATCTATTATGAATAAAACGAGAACAGGGGAAGTTTCCACTGTAAATATAAAAGCTTCAAACTCACTTGTGCCGGCACTTTATCTACAATGATAAAAGTAGGCCAAAGTAAACATCCCCATACGTCACATATAATGTGCAGACTGAAGAATTAGTTCAGGGTTGGTTAAAAACTTCACTGCCTGTTTTTGGCCAAAACTAGTGTACTGCCTATCTAGGAAGCATTTTAAGGCATCATATGTACTCTTCATCACACTTGAGGTGGTTAGCATAATGACGTGAAGCAGTCATAGGTTCAATACAAGTAAAGCTCGATCGACAGCATTCGTGACAATGAATATTACCACAGAAAATGATTTTCAGGATATGGGTTCATAATGTTATTCCTGTGAATTGTGTTTGCTCATTAATGGTATAATTGCAAGTAAAATATGAATGTTACCAGGTTTATCGGTGTTACATGATCATGACAGCGGAAATATTGAAATATTGGATGTAACTTTTTACAGGTAAGCAGGGACGAATTAACGACCGGGCCAATGGGGCCAGTGCCCAGGGGCCCTTGACTACCAGGGGATGTCCTGGGCTTTAATGCTGCGCGATCTAGTTTGGTAACCCCCCCTTTGAAAAACTTTTTGGGCATGAACAATGACTTTTGGGTGGAGAGGGGCCATTGTAGGTAATTGGGCCCAAGGCCTTTGCAAGTCATAATCCGTCCCTGCTGACCAGGTCAATAATATATATATTACACTAGACTTATACCAGCACGTTCATTGTTTAAGTCTCGAGGGAATATTGAATATTGGAACGGTGAATATTTCAATGTTTCAATGTCTGGCACTTTGTACTTCCATTTTCAAATAAGGTGCAAGTCAAAATTATTTTGCCAGAAAATTGCCATTATGCCATAAATGCTGTCAATAAAACATTCTTTGAATCAGAGCGTTTGATTATTCTGTGAAGCTACTTCGAAACCTTTTAAGACAAATCACACTTTTAAGAAATGAGGGCAAACAAGGGCATGTGTACTAGGCCTAGTTTAAAGACTCCCTCATCATCCTGGTTTCTCCTTCACTGGCGTATGTGCATTATGGCTTGACAAATTCTTGAATCAACATGCTTTCTTAGAAATATATAGATTGCAATAAACTGATTTCAAGGGACACTAGCAACAGGCAAGATCCATAAAAGAACTAACCCGTTACCTGTCTGCAGATGTCCCTGTTTGGCTCCAGCAGTGTCACTTTCAGGGTCCTTGTGGTCCAGATATCAGAGTAGCCCAGCTCTGTGAGGTTGCCTCAGTCAAAGGTTTACATGCATGCTGCTGAGCCAAACTACAGCAGACTAATGCATATCCAGTCCATGTATGTCAGAGTGTGTGTGTTGTAGTCAGTGTATTGAATGTTGAATAGTTTGCTCAATGTTGTTTCTGCTGTTGATGGAACATCCCTTCAGGCATCAACAAAGTACAGTATATTTGTGATCAACCATTTGTGTAATTTACTGTAGATTAAACCTGGTCATGCCCTCGGTTTATGGGTTAATCAGACAATACTGTCAAGAACATGTCAGGGTCATATTCAGCACTAAATCACAAGTAAAATTAAATGTATTGTGACAACAATATAAAGCGTGTTGAAGCTCCATTAAGAATTTTTTTGACAAATATATTTTATGACAAGAGTCAAAAGCTGGATAATATGTTGAGGGAATGTGCTTCATTTTCATTAAAATAGTGTCACAATATTGTACTAAAATAATCTCGAGTTCCTTCGTGCAATATCCTGTTAACTTTGGCATAAAATATGACCTGGATATGTTTTGGTGAGATCCATCTTCAAGTGCAACATTGTAGCGCAAATGATTCTTCCCGCCAAGCACACAGTTTAAGAATCATTTCGCTACAATGTTGCATTTGAACAGCTTCTCTGCCGCGATGTTAAACCGCTCACACTCATCTTCCGTTTCATCCCGTATGGAGTTATACTTGTGCCACAATTCTGCTGAACAAAATTATATTTTGATTGCGCAAAAAAATTCTGAATATGCAAGATGATATTTTGAGCATGCAACAAGTTATTTTGCACACAGAGTGTGTAGGAGGGGGAAACAACATTTTAAAATTCTGAGAAAATTAACGTACAAATCCACTTGATTCAAGTGCGAAATGTATTTTAGTTGGCTCAAAATGAATTTATCTTTACAAGATACGTTTTACAAAACCGAGATAAAGTGCATGCGAAATAACTTTTTGTGAGCCAGGGACGTCACTAGGATTGGAAGACAGGGGGGGCTTAGCCCCCAGGGTATTTGTAACTTGCGTTTGCCAAATCTTTGCACTCACATCTAGAGCTACACTTATGTCAACAACCAGTCAAGAAACCAAGATGTTAACAAGTAAAACGTGACAGACATATCCTCTTTTTCCATTTCTACTCTGTTAAAGAAAAGTTACTGTAATGTTGCTTTTAGACACATCAAAGCTGCATGGGGGCATTTACTTAGGCCAGACTTTGCTCCTGATGAGTTATTCTATAAGCAATGACTTAAATGCTATCTGTCTGCTCATGTAAATGTATGATAAAGTAATAGCATACTATATCTAATTCCTCTCTATATAAGATAAGTTGTCCACAGAATACTGTTTAATTACTCTAATTACTGTAACTGCGCTGTGGATTGGTTCAATCTGAGTGTAATTTCGCTGTGTAGTTTGGCTTGCAGACAGTTTAACCCAAGAACCAGAATTTTAAGGTCATAGTGAAATTTGACAACACAGGTTTGAGCGTTTCTCAATTAAAGATGATTTATTCTGCCAAATGATGTATACAATGTATGATATAACAACAAAAAGGCAGTATTCAAATAAAGGAAAATTAAGAATGAAATCATTTTCAAAACCACAGTCAACAGTTACTTTTTGTTTATTGTCTACTTCATTGGTGGAAGCATCAAAAAATGCTCAATGAATTTCAGTGACAACAACATACTATGGGGATTGATATTGTTTTATATGCCTATTATAGAGATAGGTTATATTATTGGCAAAGAATAAAGAGTTGTGATTAGCTTGCTAAGTTCACCATTTCTTGTATTTGCTTGTTCACTCTAGCTAGACTACAGTTTTCCATAGCAAACCAAAATAACCCCTTTCCTTTACCTCAAGAAATGTAGCTAAAGGTAAGCAGGTGATTAAAAACAACTTACAATTTCACTCTGTATCATGACACCAATCTTATATATATATATCATTTGTTGCATCAATTCTAAATATGAATGAGGATATGCTTATTGATAAATCGAATTGTTATTGTTGTTCTTATTATCATTTTGGGGTAGCTTCAGCCCCCCTAAAATAGGCCTAACGACGTCCCTGTTGTGAGCTCAAACTATAATCTTGCGCATACAGAATCTTATTTGTGCGCTCAGAATTGTGGCACATATTTCGCTCCATAATCCCGCCTCACCAACTCGTATTCAAACAACTCTTATAACAAGTAACATGACTTTCAACAAGTTGCTATTGGTAATTTGTGACAGCTGCGTTACATTTGATAGTGCCGTCCGAGTAGATGAATCGTTTCTTTCCGCGCGGAGGAGACCCATGTCCCGTCATCTTCTCTCGGCCCGTTACACCAGCGGATCTAATCACGCTACTGGGAATGGGTTAAAAAACGGCTGGACGGAGCGCAACGCTACGGACGCCTGGCTGCGGATGCGCGTTTTCAAGAGTTTAACTACAGGACAGGACGTTTAAAAAAAAAAAAAAAAAACAGCGAGACGCGAACGCAACGAGTAAAAACGTTTCGTTATTGCGCAAATATGCGTTCTGTGTGAACGTCGCTTAAAGCTCGAATTTAACGCAGACGTAACGCAAGAACGCAATGCTTTTGTATTTGCCACGCGTACCGTAGCCTTTACGGGAAGGGCATGTGCGCTTTTTCGGGCGCTGGATTACTGTCCAATGTGTTTCGACAGAAACAGAATGAAATACAATCCGTTTTAAAACCGCATCTGAACGCATCTCGACTCACTCTTCTACACACAACGCGTTCTTCTCTTGCTCAAGGATGCTTCAACAAACCGCGACGCTTTTAAGTGTCGTTAAAACACGGTAGGGAAAGAAAAGATACATTTTGCTCTCAAATACAGAAGTGTATCTCGACTTACCTTGATCATGAATCACGCCGGGTGTAGACGTTCAGGAACCGCAGCTGATGAGAGCAACGCGGACACTCTCTCGCTCTCCGCTGTCAGACCGCGGGTGCGCGCTTCACAGTGTATGGAGCTATATATGCGTCACAATTCGGCACGCGCAAAATTATATTTTGAATGCACAAAAATGTTCTGTGCACGCAAGATGGTATTTTGAGCACACACAAAAACTTTTTTGCACACACAAGATGATATTTTGAGCGCTCAAAAACTTTTCTGCATGCACAAGATGATATTTTGAGCACCCAAAGACTTTTCTGCATGCACAAGATGATATTTTGAGCACCCAAAGACTTTTCTGCATGCACAAGATGATATTTTGAGCACCCAAAGACTTTTTTGCACACACAAGATGATATTTTGAGCGCTCAAAAACTTTTCTGCATGCACAAGATGATATTTTGAGCACCCAAAGACTTTTCTGCATGCACAAGATGATATTTTGAGCACCCAAAGACTTTTCTGCATGCACAAGATGATATTTTGAGCGCTCAAACTGCCAAAAATACCCTTTTGCATGCTCAAAATATCCTCGAGCATGCAGAACATTGTTTTCGCGCGCTCAAAATATAATTTTGTGCAAGCAGAATTGTGGCACAAGTATAACTCCATAATCATTGTGCCTTCTGGCGCAGCTGGTACGTGCACAGAACGGGGGCAGCAGGGGCACGTGCACCTTTCATTCACAAAAATCTAAAGGTGCCCTTCTGGTCATCCAGAAAAAAAGTTGAAATTCTAATAATTAAATTAAAATAGTTAAAACAACATTTAAATCTCATAATACCCGTAATTTCATGTTATGATATTTATTTGTAAATCGCGGGGGTATTAAAGAAAATTAAGTATAGGTACATTTAACAGCGCGTGCTACAGCAGATCAGGGGCGGATTCACATTGCAAGTGATACTCCCTATGCCCTACTCACTATGAGGTGCAGAGCCCTTGGGATGTGGATACTCTGAAGGGAACACAATTACTGTATGAGTGTGCCCTTCATTTTCTCACTTTCGAGTGGCCCACAGCAGTGCCCTAGTTGTTAAACAGATCTTCAGCATGTCAGAAAAGTGTTTCAGCAGTTTCCTTCAGAATCAAAGCACATGTTCATTGTTCTATTAAGATGAGAGATGACTCAAGTTATTGGTAAGCAGGAAGTGGTGTAGATCTGAAAATGTACTGTGGTAAATCCTCTGGTCTTTGGTGTTATTAAAAAAAATAGTTCTGCAAAAGCATTTAGTATTTTCGTATTTTGTTTTCGTTCCTTGAACCGTTTGTTGTCCCTGCTTGTTATACAAGCTCAAGTTTGTATTTGTAAACCACAATCAGATGTTTCTGAGAGTATGGAAACATATGAGGAATGGGGCTAGTTGTCACATGCACTCCATCTTTTTTGAATAGGAATTTCTATAAATGTCTACATGCTTTATAAAGTCACTAATAAGCTGTTGTTGCCAAGGGAAAAAATGCAGTTCATCAAGACATTTTGGATCCGTTATCATGGCATATTGTCACACAGTATGGGGCAATTTGTCACAATGGGAACTCATTAAATGATAATGCCTGATCTCACAGTTCTTGACATGCAAGAAGCAGCTTTCCTTATTGAAAGGAAAATCATTTTAGTCTTAAATAGACGTAAAGACTAATGCTTGATTATATTCATTAAGTACTTAAAAGCACTCTAGATTATTATTATTCCTCAAACTAATCCTGAAAAAAGGTGCCGTTTTACCAGCAATTTTTCACACTCAAATTGAAATGCTCACCATTTACACATACTGTGGAATAAATGCAAAAAATGAATCCAATATTTCAGAAAACCACCCAAATAAATAAGAAAAAAACTCAAATTATTCATAAATAATATTGTATGTGTTGATAAATAAATCAAAATTGTTATCCTAACTTTGTAAGCATGCAGTTTTGGTTTTGTTCATCAACATCTCCCTCCAAATAGTCATATTTTATTCCACTAGATGGCAGTAAGTACAAGAGTGTTTTTTTTTTTTCGTCTATCACCTTCCATCACAATATACAGATCTGAAGTGTAGGTGGCGCTCACGGATGTGCTCGTCCGTAGACATTCAGTCAAATATTCATTTCATGAACCACTTTCATTATTTCATCCAATATCTCGGCCTCTGAGTGGACTATAAGTTCAATCTAGGTGCGAGATCATCCCATTTGCATTAGCTATTTGAGGCTTATAGCAGCAGTCATTGGCACATAAGAGACGTTTGCATTTGATGTCTTGCATATATCATTTCACTTTGCGATTCTTTTGAAAATATTTTAAACTGTAGTATTTGTGCGAGAATGAGCTTTCATTTGATATATGATTTGTCTAATTAAGTGCTATTTTAAAGACTTGTGTTTTAAGGCCTTATTTTGTTATTTTAAGCAGTAAATGCATAAATAATGTTAATTTATGAAAAATTCAGATTCTAAGCGTTCAAACTACCACATACAGTTTGGCTGATTTATGCATCCGGGTACTCGAGCATTTTAAGTGTAAACATTTTTTCCCTTTTGGAGGCGTCGGCAGGTAATCTCACCTCTAGTTAAAATAATTGTACCCCAAAGACCTATTTATATGAGTTGTCTCCTAAAGGGTACAAATGCATACCAAAAACACCTGATGAAGGCTTTGTAAGCCGCAACACTTCGGTTTGTGGCGTGTTATAACCCAATAGCCATGACTTAATAAAGGCTGTTTTTTTCCCTTTTTTGCCCAATCTGGAATGCCCAATTCCCAATGCACTCCAAGTCCTTATGGTGGCGTAGTGACTCGCCTCAATCCGGGTGGTGGAGGACACATCTCAGTTACCTCTGGGCGTTACCGTGGAGACGTTGCATGTATGGAGGCTTCACGCCATTCTCCGCAGCATCCATGCACAACTCACCACGCGCCCCACCGAGAGCAAGAACCACATTATAGCGAACATGAGGAGGTTACCCCATGTGACTCTACCCTCCCTAGCAACCGGGACAATTTGGTTGCTTAGGAGACTTGCCTGGTGTCACTCAGCACGCCCTGGATTCGAACTCAAGACTCTAGGGATGATACCCAGACCTCCTTAATAAAGGCTTTTAAAATATGCAAACCCTACTCCGAGTGCCTTGGACTAATAGAGCATCTGAACAGAATATCCCTTATCCAAAGAGCACCAATGGGAATGATTAAACACCCAAGTAGCACTCCTTGCATGCTGTGTTTGACTGCATACCTAAAACCTTTTGTTCTATCCAAAGCCATCAACTGTCCGGGTAATATTTTGAATGTCCAATAGAAATATATTGTTAGAATATGAAAACTTGAATTCCTCGTTTGTGTGTTTGGACATACCTACAATAATGACACACTTTCATAATTTGATCAAGGTTCATAAAATATAGATCTATAAATTACAGAGAAACATTTTGATCCAGGAATTGGAGCTATAATGGAAAAAACTGGTTCTATCAGATATGATTTGGATGAATGGGTTTGTTAACCTTCATGTCTGTAATGTGGTTATTTTACTTCAGACAGGCCAGTTGAAACATTCAGTTTCTTTGTGTTTTAGACCGTTCATCCACTTTGTAAAAACACAAAGACATGTCTGCACTGTTACTTTAGATGCTAGAACAGGACTGAATGGGAAGCACACTCGCTTACATCACGGAGAAGATAGAAACCACTCCCAGATTACACAAAGATCTCTGACCTGCAGGCTAGTACAGACCCGTTTACTCAAACTCCCACCACATTCAAGTCAGTTCCCACATTTCATTTCATGCATTCATCCTGGAACATACGGTGGAAATAGCTTCAGGTTACTTTTAAACCGCATTACAATGGGAACACACTCATATTTAACCTACACATCCACATATAACAGTAGCAGAAGAGCATTTGCCGTTATAAAGGGCAATTTTAGGTTTTCAGAACATTATTTGAAGGTATAAAAGCCCTCAAGGAAGCCGTTTATATGTCACAATTGCAACACAATATCAACTTTGTAAATGTTGCCACCCATATTTGGATTACATTGGCAAACATTCAGTCTAGCAAGTTTTCATGTGTTGGGATAATCATGCAAGGGTTAGGAATAGATTTATCTAATAAAAATCTAATAATTGTTTACTAGGATAAAGGATGAAAAATTAAAACAGTTTCAGAGGAAAGAAAGATCCAGTCCAGATGTCAAACTGGTGTGTAAATAAATAAAGTTACATCCTATAGGCTAATCTTCATATCTTACAGCACCAGACATTTCTATTTGTGTTTTAAAAGGGGGAGAAGATAAATATAAAAGTTTGCATGTAAACATTGTTTAGTTAAACTCGCCCATATTTAAGGATTCATTTTCATTCAAACATTTCAACAATGACTAACCATTTAATCATCTTTGAAATGGGTGTCCAGTTTCACCAGGACACACGTCCTCTTCTGGTGAAAATATGCAAATGCAAGGGTTCAGTGTTAGATTTGACATCATCCACCATTGAAAAAGTATAATATTGGGTCCAGTTCTCGGGACTCTGGAGTGTCAGGTTTCAAAATTAAAGGTACCAAGAATCTTTTAACCGTTTAAGGTCTGAAAGATTTTCTATTTCAGTGGTATGCTCAAAATTAAGGCTTATGACTCATAACCATAGAGGGTCAATTGTTTGGTATCATTTTAAATTCGACTTTTATAATGAGGCTTATGATAAATTATGAGACTCCCAGCCAAAGAAACTGCTGAAAAATCACACACAAAACTTGAGCCAAAAATCACATTTATTTGTCTGATTTGACATTATGTATCTCAGGGTGTAAATAAGTGTTTCCAAAAAAACTGCTTTAGTTTTGTTCACAATCACATCACCTGTGACTGAGTAAAATGTTGTGTTGATACAAAGCAGCAATCAAAAGTTAAAGCATTGCAAAAATAATTTATCCTAGTGTCCAAAAGCCTCTCTGAACAAACAAAACATAATAATTGTACATAAGAACTAATTACACATGCAAACAACAATAACTTAAGGCTTGTTCTCTCTCCAAAGCATGCAGGCATGAGTAACAATATCTCATTCAGTTCCATTCTGTGTCATTTGAGTCATCATTGTCCGCTTTTCCACTATCGGGCCAGTGCGAACCAGGTCTATCAACTGAGGCCAATAGCCTCAGATCTCAAGAACAAATCAATCTGCGTTTACACCATTGGGCCATTAACTACAGATCTGCCCAAAAACCCGCCCTTAATATGCCCCTGCGGTGCCAACGTCACACACCCCACCCATTTCACAAGCAAGAGGGAAGCTCAAGCTGAAGCACCATGTTGGGTATTTATCAAGAATATCAAGTTTATATCTAATGTAAACATTGAGAAGTTAGCGTTGACAACTCGCCGACTGCCATGGTGTCCCGAGTGGTCTCTCCACTAACAGCAATGTCCCAGCACACTATGAAAGTTCAGCGAACCATGTCATGTAATTTTTATTTGACACCACTTTGTCAATCGTGCGTTTTAACAAATTTTTCCTGTGCCTGTATTTTTTATTTTAAAAACATTTTCCCGTACCTGTACCACTGTGCACTGGATACACAACCTGGGAAGTTTGGCGAATCACCGTTTTGCCTTGATTGGCCCATGGGTAATCGGTGGACTAAAGGCCACTGGGCCCCCGGAAGTAACAGTGGGAACGCAACTGGCCAGGGCTGGACTGGGCCAAACGGTCAAGTGTTTGTTCGCTGTCCTTTTCTGCATATCGCGGCGCCATTTTGAGGTCCGTTCTGCATAACGCGGCAGCTCATTAGCTTATTGCGGACGACCCACCGGCCTGCTCGGTTCTCCCTATGGCCAGTCAGCCCCTGATCGGCCACAAACCATGTACTTTGCGCCATCTCCTGGTGTAATTCGAGTGACCGATCCTCTCTGCCCATATTTTGAGGACCTCCACCTCTGGTTACAGCGATCTGAATCCTAATACGATTGGTTCAGCATACCAACACGATGGACAACGTCCATTTCTAACCAGCTCATCTGATCCAGAAAAGATAATGTGTTTTTAGCCAGATATCACATTATCTGCCGAGTGCACATTGAGATTTGAGAGGATTATCTAATGATCTATGCATCCGCTTATGTTGCGTATGGGCTCGTTTTAATGCCCACTTTAATGTAATGCCCACACGCATTGTAAAATAGAGCTTCTAAGCTTTAAAACAATACCCATTTTGTATTACCATATTTTGATGTTTTTCACGGTGGGCCAATCCATTTTAAGTTACAGAAAATAAAAGCATTATATCATATCCCTGATGTTTTAAAATCCAAAGCATTAAACAAAAATAGGACAATAAAACGAAAAGACAAATCATGTTTGGAAAAATGTATTTATAAAAATGTCCATATTGCAATTCTTCTCTCTCTGAATATATCTTATGGAGAGGGTACATTTAATGCACTGGACTTCAAATGTGTAGCCTGAACTACTTTAAATATATTTACACACACACACACACAATGTAAACATAGAAATACTAAATGCATCCCTGAGACAAAGCTTCTCATTACAAACCATTTTAGTTTGACACTAAGTAGCTTAAGACAATTCATTCGTAATGTGAGGTAGAATTCACTTGAGTAATGGATCTGATACATTTGGGGCAACTTAAAATACACATTCATAGCCGTTTTAGAAATTTTAACTCAAGGGAAAATCAACTTACCTCTTAGTCCAGAAGACTGAGAATGAAGATAGGAACACACAATGTAGCTTTTCCACTTCATCAGCAGAGTAACTGGTTGCAAAACCCGCTATAAATATTCCAACAGTAGTCAGAGATCTGCATCTATTTTTAAATATTACATTACTCTAGAAAAATACATCACAAGTGCACACCTGGTATACATGAGCAATTTAAAATGTAGTTTTAAACTCTAATGATAAACTGACAATTACACTCTTAATATTGGATAGTCAGAACATATGATTAAGTAAAAAAATGTAAGCTATAAGACTTCAAATGGTAAATTGAGTATTTGTAACAGCATCCCAAGAGAGAACGAGTAATCTGGCCTGCATGCACACATACTGTATGAACCTGAAGCATATGCACAACAAGGTAAAAACATGTCATTTGGGGCAATGATGTGTCCATGCATTAGACACGTTGCAGTCCAATTACAAGCATATTTTGAACTGGATTAGTTACCGTTTTAAAAACAAAGAGAAAAGAAAAGGGGTGAAACTACAGCAGTATTTGAAATATTGTGACTGGTAAAATTAATGTTCAGCATATTTGACAGTTTTGAATTATGTGCTTCCAATTACATAACATTAAGAAAACAATTTTGCTTCGTTAAACTCATAATGCATTTCATTATAATTTGCATACAATTCAAAATGAGTATTTTCTTGATACCCTACACAGACAACATTTAAGGAGTTATGTTTGTGAGACTTCCCTTCACAAATGTACAGATTAATTGATGTATAGTTTAGGTGTTAGGAATTTAGGTGCATATTTCAGTACAAATAAAAACAGCAAATCATTTGTACCTAAATGCTATGCATCGTTTTGGTCAAATGTCGACATAAATCAATAACCAACACAGCAGATTAATAAATTCAGTATGAACGAGCAGCAACCCCAATACACACTTTATTACAACACAGGTTCTATTTAATAATCAAGGCATAAGACACTTACAAACATTATAATGGACGAGGGGGGAAAAAAAGGGAGAAAATATGAAACCAAAAAGGTCCTATAAAAACAAATCTAGCTAACTGACAATTTACACATTATAGCAGTCGGAAAGTTGTTTTCGGTGTTTTGAAGAGAGCAGGCAAGTAGTTTTCATCCAAAGGCTGAACTTACTTTTAGCACACAGCTACTTTCAAATAAAAAGTCAAAATAAAAAGCTGCAGGGACTTAAGAGTGAGTATATATATATAATATTTTACAGAACTCTACTGTAGCCCTGCAGAGTGAAGCCAGAGTCCAGGTGCCTCCGTGTTGAGGGAAGCTGTCGGATGAATCCACGGCGCTCCAGATGTCTCCCCTCCTCCTCTTGCGTTCAGCTGAAATGTGTCAAAATGAAGGTGGCAGTTTGTTTTGGGGCACAATACCCAGAAACACACAGAGCTCTTTTTCCCCTCTACATCTACACACGCTCAGACCGTCCCACACATACACAGGCATGCACATGTCACAGTATCAAACATAATGGGCAGATCAATTTGTTTCAATTAGGAACATTGTGACATAACAGGGTAATGCTTTCATTTACTTAACCAATAATACACATCTAATAGTTAGGCACAATGTTCAAGATAAAAAAAGCATTGGCAGAAAGGGTGCAATTATTATTATTTTTATTATTTTAACATGTGAACATTTATGGTAAGGTTATATTTAAGACAAGCCCCTGCAGTCATTGCATCAATACAGTGTTAAGCAACACACAGAAGGCATAGGACTGCTTTACGTCATTTACATAACAATGAAGAAATACGGAGTAATGAGAAAATACAGAGAACGACTGTAGCTCATGCAATCAGAAATTAATACCCGTTTCATAATCAGTTTCGTCATTCTGCCCACCCTTACCAATATGTAATCATCAAGTACTTATTGCTCAAAATGTTTAGATGCCTGAATGCTTTCTTATAACACATTTATGCCCTCATATTTAAGGGATAGTTCACCCATGCGTTGTTCTATCCCCATCTGACTTTCTTTTTCTGAACACAAGGGGAGAAATTGTGAATAAATGTTGTGCTCTGTGATGTCATAATGGCAGTTTATGGTGACCACCTCTTCAAGCTTCAAAAAGGACACAAATATATAATTCAGAAGTCTAATTAATTATTCATGAGACTCATGATTGTTTCTAAAGCATACGATAAGATTTGATGAGAAATAAACTGAAGTCTGATATATTATTGAGTGAAAATGTTCACTGTTGATCTCCTGTGTGCGTTCATGAGAGTGCACGAGAGCAACAGTTCATGCAGTGCCCTCACAACAATGGGGCGTTCAAGCGAAAACTCATTTTGTTTATCTAAAAACAGGTCCTCCAGAGTGAACACAACACAGTTGCACACAAAACAGAGAAAAGAACTTTATAAACATGTCTGAAGAGTTTGTAGTCCAATAATTGATGCATTTCTATGCCCAGACTTTTTTTTTTTTTTAAACTACGTACTCTGAAATCAAACAGAAACAAAGGTTGTTACAGGACGCCACAGACACATCGTGTCCTAAACCGATGGCAAACGACACGCAATAAAAGGTATATTTTCTATGTTAATCAGAGTTTTTGTCCTAACCAGCAGTGATGAGCGACGGTACATTCTTTTGATCGCTTGTTCTCTCTGAACATTATATTAGATATATAGTACATTAAGCCAGAATTGGGGGCCTGGGTAGCTCAGCGAGTACTGACGCTGATTACCAGCGACATTCTCGCCAACTCCATCCATTTCGGTTTGATTGATTCTAAGGCTGGGCACAGAAATGCATTAATACTTCGACTACAAACTCTTCAGACATGTTTATTAAGTTCTGTTCTCTGTTTTGTGTGCAGTTGTGTTCTGTTGTCACTATCGCTGTGGAGGACCTGTTTTTAGAGAAACAAAACAATTTTCTGCTTGAACGCTCCAATGTCGCGAGGGGGCTGCTTGAACTGTCGAACTATCATGAACGCACACAGGAGATCAACGGTCAGAGAACATTTTCCCTAAATAATACATCAGATTTCAGTTTGTTTCTCACCAAATCTTATTGCATGCATTTAATAACAATCATGAGTCTCATGAATAATTAATTAGACTTCTGAATTATAATGTTGTGTTCTTTTGAAGCTTGAAGAGTTGGTCACCATAAACTGCCATTGTGACATCACTGAGCACAACATTTTTACACAATGTCTTCCTTTGTATTCAGAAAAATAAAGAAAGTTATATAGGGTTATAACAACACAGGGATGAATAAACAATGCCTGAATTTTCATTTTTGGGTTAACTAATCCTTTAATATCTACCAATGAAAAGGTGAAAAATTGCAACTAAATGTTTGGAGCACAATGAAATGTCATGATGTCAAAATCAAGTCACCCTACAACCTTTGGTAATCCCCTCATTGTGAACAGACAAGTAACTTCACAAATCACAATGCTGTAAAAATGTCAGTTTTTTAATGTTTGTGTTTATTTATACGCTCAAATAACTAAAAACCTCCGTGCAAAAGAAAAAGGTTATCAAATAAAATTTCAGAATTCAATGCAGAGAAATACTCACAATTATAAACCTGAAAAGTATCAGAACTGATATTAACTATTTTCCTGTTGTAGAAAAGACAGCGTTGAACTTTTAAAGGAATGGTTTTCAAACCAAAATGGATGATTCTCTTCATTTACTCAACCTTATACGGTCTCAAACATGTGACATATGCAGAACACACCAAAAAATACATTTGTGTGCATGTCAATACAATGCAAGTCAATGGGGGTCCAAAACTTTCAAGCTGCAAAACTGACATTAAAAGGCAGCATCCATACGACTTTACTCTAGAGGTTGACAGAGATATCAGATTTACCATATATATATATATATATATATATATATATATATATACACACACACTACTGTTCAAAAGTTTGGGGTCACTTGTCTGAAATGTTTCTCATGATCTTAAAAATCTTTTGATCTGAAGGTGTATGCTTAAAAGTTTGAAATTAACTTTGTAGACAAAATATTATTCTGCCAAAACATATACATTTATTTAATTACAAATCTAAAATTTCCTAAAAAAAAAAAAAGTTTTTGAAATGGATGACTTGGATCAAAATATGAAGAAAAGAAGCCAATAAGTGCCCAACATAGATGGGAACTCCTTCAATACTGTTTAAAAAGCATCCCGGGGTGATTCCTCAAGAAGTTGGTTGAGAAAATGTCACGAGTACATGTCTGCAAAATCTAGGCAAAGGGTGACTACTTTGAAGATGCTAAAATATTACATAGTTTTGAATTTATTTTGGATTTTTTGGTCACAAAATAATTCCCATATTTCCATTTCTATTATTCCATAGTTTTGCTATTATTCTAAAATGTGAAATAAATAAATAAATAAAGAATGAGTAAGTGACCCCAAACTTTTGAACGGTAGTGTATATATTTATTTACCTATATGGCAATGCTTACTTTATAGATGTACAGATATATCGGTTTATACATATATTGGTGATATATAAAATCCTCCATCTGGTGAATATAAGGTATAAATGCTCAATTTGGTAAACACTTTAATCTTGAGCATTCTGAGCCTTGTCCATTTCAAAATAAGAGTGTATTTGGGGCTTGTTTGTAATTAAAAGTCCTTATTTTATTCTGGTTATAATTGGGATTTGGTTGCACAATAGATCGAATCTGGAATTTGGTTCATTTTGGACTCTTGTAGCCACTGTCTGTGCCCCTCATAGTATGGGACGAATAAGGTAATTTAACATATTATATTAATCTAAAAATCAGATTATCGTTATTGGCCTATTCGACCACCTAAGATATCACCAAAATCAGTCAACCTTTGCTTTATAGTGTTTATATTGTAATACTTTGTAGATGATTGCGATTATGTATGAGTTTGTGTAAGATGGGAATGCAGACTTTTCTAAGTCCCCAGTTTATTTCTGGGCTTGTTTACATTCCTGTGTTATTGACCAAAATGTTATTTTTGCTTTAAGGCTATTATAGTGATTTTGGTTGCAATAGAAACCGTTTCTGGGGTTTTATTTATGTTGGACTCTTTGAGCAGATAGAAAAAAAACTACATTTTTTACTATGTATACTACAATCAGTAAATGATCGGTTATCAGCTTAGTTATCGCTATCGGCTAAATCCATTATCGGTTGACCTCTAGTCCTGTCCATGTATTCTGACCAAAATGGGATCATATCAGATCATAAAAGGTGAGTAAATGTTGAGAGAATGATCATTTTTGGGGAATTCGCCCCAAATATTTCTTCCACACATAGCAATTACTTTTTTAACCACATAATCAAGTAGGCAGGTCAGATGTGTCCACTGTATCTCTGAGAACAAGCAGTCAAACACGAGGTTTCAATCCACTTAAACCATTATATGGATTTATCTAGAGATAAGTGTTTTTATTTTACCACCTTAAAACGTAGAAACCGTTCAAGTACAATTCACCGCCAAATGAATGAGTTTGGTCAACAGCAAATAGACAAATGATTGACGTGCTTGAGTCTAGTGATTCAGTGGACACTGGAGTCAGGGTTGGACAAATAATCAACAAATCTGCACATCTGTTAGCCAGCCAATAAACTGCCAACATGTCTTAGTGCTCAGATTTCACATTACAGCACATTCAAACAAATCTAAATTCACATTATGCATGTATATGGGTATCACAGACTATTTTAGTACATTTATTTTTCAGAAACACAAGACATTTTCCATCAAATCAGCAGCAAGACAGACGAAAAATGTGTGCAGTGATTTAAAGGACATTACATTTCATGTCACAGTGCGTAACTGAAGTGGTGGTACAATCTGTATCCTTAAAATGCAATTTGTCCAACCCTGTGATGGCATCTTAGAAAGCACATAACACTGAACAGAGGAAAAGGGATGGGAGGACGCTTCAAACTAGTTCATGAAAAGGCAGTGTCAGGACTATTCAGGAAAAATGACTAACTTCAGAAAAACCTACACAGGCAACCTGAACAGATTGTAAAGAATATAACATTTAATTATCCCAACCAATCACATGTAACAACCCCCCGCATGGAAAGAGCAAATGCTTTAAAATACTCAAGTGTGCAGTACATAAGTAAAATTCTCTTGACATCACACCTGGTCTAGAAGAACTAGCTAAAATATATGAAAAAAATGTGCATCTGAGTATTATTGAGTATTGCAACAAATATCTTCAATGCATTTTTTCCCCCCTCAACACCGCCGTCTAAATCAATAATCCAATCACAATCACTTATAGATTGTGGCTTAATCTACAGTCAATTAACATGGAAAAAAATTCATCATTGGGCATTTTCTTTAGCACAAATTTTGAGATTGGCCAAAACTGTTTGTAAAGCTTCTCACTTGTTGGAATTACCGCTAAAGACCCCGATATACTTCCAGAGAAGATCTGCTGCGTTCTTCGTTCAGGGGTAAAAAGAGGTTCGAAACAGCCGAGCAACGGTATACTGCTGGTGAACATTCAGACACCCGCACACCGCTGTGGGTGACGTTTAGAGGTACATTTAAAGTCTGACACATTACCGCTTTTACTGGTGTCGCTGTGGCTCGCTTCGTTCATGCACTTGTAAAATGTATGTTTTAAAGGCTCATTAATACGTTTTTGTATTTTGCTGTAATGAAGAACAGTGTTAGCAATGTTACTTATAACATTCTCAGACCATTTTCTGATGCCCCCCCAAAAAATCTATATTTAAGTAATTAAATTAATATAATTAACATGCGACAACTAGTCGACTAATGGCTTAAACTAATGACTTCTAGTCGACTGGGAAAATCTTTGGTCGGGGCAGCCCTAGTTCATGTGGACTGATTTTAACTGACCGAACTACATAAACAGAATAAGCCTTCGACCTAAAAATGGGCGGAGCTCCAGGCCACACCTACTGATGACATGGACTAATGGCAGTAAGGTGGTGTTTAGCAGACATTAAGACGTTTTCCTAAAAGTTCGCCCAGACGAGCGGTTACGAAACACCGAAACTAACGCAACATTTTGTTCTAAAATGACGCCGTTCATTCTTCGATTTCGTAGGAAGTATATCAGGGCCTTGAATCACAATATAACAGACCTCTTAAGTTACATGGGAATTAGACAACTGATACAATTAACCGATTGCTTTATGCATTTACAGTGATTAAATCCATTCATTAAAAATGTGCATAATCCTGATAGTTTAATGCTAACCATTTTTTCATTTATCTATAGAAATGATTATACTTACAACTTAAACAGTGTATTTATCCAAGTTTTGAAATGTGAATGACCTCATGGTACCATGAACAATAATCAAAGTGACTTTTACATACAAATTTACAGTACAAATGTTGCCTTTAAGAAACACTTTCATTTAGCAACAGGTGATATTTGTCAAATCAACAGCAGGATTTGAGCCAAGGATGATGTAACTATATATACCGTTACTGATTATGAAAATATTTATTAAATACCTTTTGCAAATTAAATAATAGCAACCATATAGCCTTAAAAAGCACCATTACAAACATGAGCACACAAGATTACTAATAAAACAATAAAAAAATGTGTATAAAGTCTCCCTTTATAAAAGGCAACATAGCAGTTCTTCTGCATTCACAGCAAAAACACTGGGAGGGGAATAATATTAGGGAATATTAGTGTGAAACGCATACTAAAAAGTGGAATTCTCCTGGGTTGCTTCTGTAAATCTGAAGTTAAGCTTTACAAACTTGTTAATGTGAATGGTGAAGAACTGCTACATCTAAAGTAGCAAACAGGACGTAACGGTTAACATAGGACATAATGATTAGATTTACGTCAACCGAGAAATCTTTAAAAAAACAATTAAGAAATGCACTGAAAGATTTTGTAAACTGCATTGAGTTCTGTCTTAATGTGCATCTGTAATACGTCTGACATACAGCAAAATACATTGAACTTGTTCTGACAGAAAGACGTTCAGAATGTTTTACCAGGAAAACAAAAAATAAAGGCACAACCATGCACATGAAACAACTACACCATGACAATTTAGACTTTCCTTATACAACAAGACAGAAACTGATGAGAAAGTAGACCCTCATATTTTTAAATGCCAAACGTGATTGTTTTGCTTTTCAGAACTATTCAATCCAGTCAATCAATTTAAACACAATAAGGCCAATAAGCATCTTCACACTAAAACACTACCATCATTTCAACAACACACCTGCCTACAGCAATGGCAATGCACAGCCTGAATAACATGCTTTCATATGCATTCACTATTGTCTCAATGGGGGTCACAATTCACTCAATTCTCTCATCAAACAACAATACATTTTTCTACACTCATTTATGGAGTACAAATGGAGGTTACATTACATAATGCCCAATCCAAAAAAACACAATACATCTTGAATTCCCTTTTTTCCCCAATTAGACAAGGTGTTATAAATAAGCTTTGTTTTGCTTAAAGCACCAAATCTGATTTAAGTGACATTGAAAAATTAGGTTTGACCTCATATGAAGAAAGTGACCCATTGCATTGGCAAAATTAGCTTCAAGAAACTAGAGTACTGGTAGTATAAAAACTAGCAGTAAACCTCAAACTAAATTGACAAATCCTAATGTGCTTGGGCAAGTTACGAAATGCATAATGACTGTTAAAATACAGTGTTTCAATATACAAATCTTTCCATTAAAGTCAAATAGTTTTCAATGTAAAGCACCGGATCATACGCAGATACAAGTCTCTAACAGTGCTGGAGTTTATCATTGGTAAACGAGAACTCACAGCTTGTGCTGGGAGGGGGGGGGGTACAATTTTAGATCAGAAACAGACCATGAATAGTCACTTTGTAAGTTAAAGTCCTTACCTTTCCTGAGCACCTACCTGTCACATCCTGAGCTCTGCTGGCTTAGATCCAAGTACGGGAGGCGACGCGATCCTGAAAGATAGCAGAGACAGACAGAAACAAACAGCATACACACCTTACTCTCCAACTAACGGTGGCGATATTCCCTCTCACGCTCTCGGTCTCTCTCGCGGTCACGTTCACGATGGCGGTCCCTCTCGCGGCTGCGCTCCCTGTAATAGTCCTCGTGGCGGTCTCGGCTGCGTGATTTGTGCCGACGGCTCTTGTCACGAGAGCGACTGTGGTCCCTCTCCCTCGACCTTTCCCGTCTGCTAAAATCAATCATATTAAAAGTCATTAAAAATGGCATCTGGGAAAATCCAGCGATACAGACTTTTATTTTTTATTTATTTGGAAATAAAACATGAAATTTAACATTTAACAAATCACATTTATATGTATAATCACAGACACCAGCAGAACGAGTCCAGACATCAGAATGTTTTTAGAAATGATCTATGCGTTAAGAATGGGACAAAAATCGTTTTTTTGGGAGAAGGGTTGGCACTTCTGTGACACTAACATGAAGGGAAAACCATCCAAAATGCTAAAACTTATTGACTTTGATTTCTGAGACATCTGTATGTCCACCAAGGTTGCATGATGGATTGAAACTAGCCTGAAAATCGCTAAAAGGCATGAATACTAAGCTGCGAAAGGAAGCGTTTTTTAAGTCTACATTCACCACATCAGACAGCGCTGTGCGAGCAAGTGGCGCCCTCTAGCGGAGTAAGTGGAACGCACTGAGCAGCGCATGGAAGCATTATTAGATGATCATATTACAAATCAAATCGCAACGTTTGGCAAAATGATCCCTTCCCAAATGCAGTCTATGAATGCAGTAGAAGTGGACCGATATATCTGTTTTACAGATAAATCGGTGCCAATAGTTGCCATTTGGAACTATCGGTTATCGACAAAAATCGATCCCGATAGTTTTTTCATTCCTCAGTGTTCCTCTGAAAAAAAAAAACATTTAAAATTGAAGTGAGGGCCTGTGAAGAAAAATTTGACTATAGAAATGTCCCTCGTCATATCTTTTTTTCCAACTTCATATTGTGAATAATAATAATAATAATAATAATAATAATAATAATAATATACAGGCTATAAAAAGCTTAAGTTGTTAAATATTAAATAAAGAGCATTGTAACAAGTCTACATCGTTCCAAAATAAGAGTCCCTGGTGTGTTTCAGGCTTGATTAGTGTTTAGTCTCATGTTATGCACCTAATGTTCTTTTCAGACTATTATTGGGATTTTGGTAAAAAAAAAAAAAAAAAAAAAACATAAATCTGGGATTATATTCATTTTAGACTGGCCTGTATATCTGCGCAGACTAAGAAAACGTTGTAATGTTCTATTAAATCGATTTTAAAAACTATTGGCCGAATAATGAGTAATCAGCCTTTTCCACCACCTAAGTTATCGTATCGGCAAAATCCAATATTGTTCAACCCCTAAAATGCAGTAGCTTGTAACAAGTAATAGATCAAAGCAAAAGTCAGCGATTTATTTGAATCATTGTGGCAAAAGAACGAGCGGAGATTTGGGATTCTCAATATCCATATTTGATACAACGTGCCTGTAATTGTCACATCTGTAATGCATTTTTATGGCTGTTTAAAGTAAACCCGTGTGTAGGACCCCCAGCGCGCGCTCGCACGTCACGTCGGCTACCTGGTTGATCCTGCCAGTAACAAATGCTTGTCTCAAAGATTAAGCCATGCAGGTCTAAGTGCACACGGACTGTACAGTGAAACAGCGAATGGCTCATTCAATCAGTTATGGTTCCTATTTGTTCATCAACCTTAACCTGTTGATACACGCCCCCTTTTTGAGCACAAACCATGAAAATGACCTAAACTTAGATGGTTGTATTTACGGGACCCTTTGGAGTTTGGACACAGTTGTAGTATCTTTTGTAAGAAGACACTTTGGGCTTTATTTCCCAAGTTTCAGAATTAATATACGTTGCTATTTTTTAAAGTTAGAGAAGCTGAAGTTTACAGTAATGGAAATATTTTGTGCTGAACATGTTTCATAATCAAAAAAAAAAAAAAAAAAAAAAAAAACTATAATAAAAGTGCCAAGACAACCCAGAAATTCAATGATCTCAAAGCCACGAGTCTAAAGAAGCTACGCTTCAAATTTGAAGATGATCTAATAAAAAAAATGAGGTTCCTGCAAACTTTATTCTCTGTAAAATCGCTGGAAGCGCAGAGTAAAATTATCAACACAAAGATGACAAAATCTGT
This sequence comes from Moxostoma hubbsi, assembly GCA_032164185.1. NCBI lineage: Eukaryota > Metazoa > Chordata > Actinopteri > Cypriniformes > Catostomidae > Moxostoma > Moxostoma hubbsi. The sequence goes on from JAVLUX010000041.1 coordinate 20,498,746, forward strand.
CTGACCTACTCTGCTATTATGAATAAAACTACACCACATTTTTATAAATAGACTTTGGAGACGGCTGGTTTTGTTTATGAGACTCTAATAAGATCATATACAGTTTTACAACATGAATGCTGCTCAGATTGCAGTTTGTTGAAGAACGATGATGAAGGGTAATTCTTTCAGGCGTGATCTCATGTAAACAATGGAGAATATATCAATATTTCTCAGATTTATCACTTTTATGGACAAAAAGTGCTATTGGATGTTTGTCAATGAACGCTTGTCATGGACGATTGACCCAAGTGTGTTGAACTGGATTCATCTGGTGATCGTGTTTTCATAATAAAGGTATGAAGTCTCGTTTTGATATCGCATGTTTTCATTGGTGCTCCTGCACAAATAACTAAATTGCTGTTTCTGGAGCATTGCTATCGTGAAACAGATATCGGCTATCAATGTTGAACACTTAGACCTTTGAAAAGATAATTTGTTACATTACATTTATAGAAGGTAAATTATATATTAAATGTAACCAGGGTGACGTCACTGTCGCGTGTGGGGGTGCGTATCAACAGGTTAACGTTGACATTAGTTCGCTTTGTATAGAATGCATCAGTGACAAACGTTACAGACGTGACAGCACTGAAACACGGCAACATCATTGTGGCCCTTTTAAATGTAAATAAAGTGCATATTTTTCAGATAATTTCTTGTCTTTCTGGGAAAACATTATTGTTAAAGTCATTCTTTTGCAATTATAAAATATGGCTACTTGAAAATGTTGTTTTAGAAATGGTGCACTCATGTGGGGTGGATAAACAAAGCCATTTCCAAAAAACCAAACATCCATTAAAGTACTATAATACAGCGAAACAGACCTAAATGGACAATTTAAAAAGGGTTTTGTTCCTTTGCTTTAAACTGCCCATGAATTGCCCATTAGCGACATGTAATTTCTGGAATACCAATTAAGTGAAATACTACTCAGCATGAAAATATTGACCAATAATCCAACAAATTCTTTATTTTGGCATGATTTCTGAATATAATATACTCTTAAGGATCAGTTTATGAAGACTACAATCAGGAAATAAAATTTTGTATATCTGACAAATCAGACCATTTTACATTCACTAGAAATTTCCACAGGACTGGAAATCGCAATTTTAAAACTCCCTGACATTTCCGGGTTTACCATAAGAACACAGCCCAAAATTATTGGTTAGTATTTCTCCCATCCCTACGTATAGAAGTACATACAGTAAATACAATCCTCTACAGCTCGTCAACAACTAAACACAACATAATAGAAGTTTACCTGGATACAGACCCGTAGGATTTGGACTCGATTCCATGTAGACAGTCCTGCAGTGAACTGATGAGAACTTTACAGCGGTCGTCCGCTGAAACCTTCGACTGCTTGATCAGAGAAATGGCCGTCACGAGAGTCTCTATAGCACTGCCATAATCAGCTGCAAACACACAAGTCACAATTAACAACCGCAGCAACACCACGGCATTTTAATCCCTTTGTGTGGCATTTTAGTCCCATTTAATACCTGCACTAGCATCTGATACAGCCCTGGAAATGGCACTGCTGGAGATCGCTCGGTTGCGATTCATGATCTCCTCAAACTCTGCTTCGCTCAGAGGAGTGCGAGACGCATCCATGTCCCTACAAGAGAAAAATAAATTGGGTTGAGACGCACAAACAGAAAAATATAGCTCAGCATTAGTCCATATCTGATCACACAAACTGAGTGAGGGATGCCGTTAGTGCAGAAATACAATCACATCACGTGTTTTAAATTACTGCAGAGATGATGCACACTTGCTGTTTTCACTAGTACTAATAGTACACATCACACTGTATCACTAACCCTTGGTCACTTGTATTGTGTATGTTCTGGCCAGAGTTTTTCACATCAACCAGCCCATCAACGTTTATCCAGGGCTCAAAGCCACATACTACAGGGCGTCTGAAGTTACTAAAGAAAGGCCAGATGGAAGATTCATGGTCAGTTTGGGGCTACACCTCCACGTGTTGCAAACAGGTCATAATACTCCAGTTGCACACAATGTATTATGGCACACATCCAATACAAAGTGTGTTTTAGCGTTATTTGCCTCAGTCTGAACCTTTAAACTGAAAGGTTTTACAGTTTTATAGTTCATATAAACAGGGATGCAAACGTCCTGAGAGGTCAAAAAGGCAATAAAGTCAGGAGATGTTTTGTTACAGAATGATAACTTGAATACAGTGAAAACAAGGTGCGTGTCTCCTTACCTGCCACCAGGGCCGTAATCGCGGTCATATGGAGGCGGGCGTCCGTACGGGTCGCCGGGTGGTGGGCCCCTGCTGTCGGACGATGGCATGTTGTTGTTTCCGGGTGGTGGGAAAAAGGCTGGATTGACATGAGGGGCTGGTGGGGGCCCTCCAGGCGGGGGTCCCTGCATATGAGGGGGTGGTGCGAGGGCAAGAGGGGGTCCTAAGGGACCAGGAGGGCGGGGAGGGAAGGGTCCTGGAGGGGGCAGGCCCTGTTGAGGGGGAGGGGGCCCAGGGGGAGGGCAGAATCCATGCGGGGGTGGGCCAGGAGGCATTGGACCCATTGGAGGTTGACCAAACTGACCAGGAAACATAACTGGTGGAGGGGGGCGGTCTCCTCTGTTTGGGGGTCCGCCTAGGGGAGGCAGCAGAACCTGACCAGGTGGAGGCGGACCAGGAGGTCCTGGAGGCCCAGGTGGACCTCCGCCAGGAGGACGGGGTGGTCCTGGCATACCTACAGCAAGACAACGTGTTAGTAATCTATAGTAGGGTTGGGCGGTATACTGATAATAGCGAGAAAAAAAAACGCAATATCATCTTGTTGATAATTTATGTACCATAATCCAGTATAGTGCTAACAGCTAAATTTAACAGGATGTGACCTTTTTAATTTTTTTTCTTAGATGAAATGAATGACTATTTGACAATCAAATTCAAATCTTCATATGGCCAAGTGTGATCACTGAGAAGCAGAAGGATGTCATTTTAATTAAATATACAGCCTGCATGCGCTGCACGCTTCAGAATTAACGAGAGGTGCCACTGTGCCCCCTGTTATACTTTAGACACATACACAGGGATGCTGCAGGGTTTTTAAAATCAAATATAAGACCTTTTTCAAGACCTGAACAAATAAAATGAATACCGTATCCCCACACCGGAACAAACCAACACAATCTCAAAATAAATCAAGCATCAACGCACATATTCAGCATGGCCTTAACATTGCATATCAGTAAAACATAGTAGGATATATGCAAGTTTAAAATACTCAAGACATGTTCTCCACATATATATAACATTAAAATTGGTAGCCTATATTAACTGTTCTTAGTCTTTCCTTCCCGCAATGGGGAGGGCTTGACAGAGGCTACAAGAGTCCAAACTGAAGTAAATTCCAGAGGCAGTTTATGATGCAACCAAACGGCCAATAACCAGGGGAAAGAATCAAGCATCGATTCAGAAGGCCTTTATTAACCCCCTGGAGCCATACGGATTACATTTTTGGGCTTCAAAATCTAAGGTACCATTCACTCCCATTATAAAGCTTGGAAGAGCCAGGATATTTTTGAATATAACTCTGATTGTGTTTGGCCGAATTAAAATGGGAAAACACAGAATTTGAAGTGTGTAAGACTTTTTCATTTCAAAAAGTCATTTTCTGTGTAATTTCAAAAGTAACCTGAGGCTCCTGGTACAGGGGCAAATTTTTGGTATCAGAGCAACCCTAATATATACTAATGATGGCATCTTTAAAGCCACCATGAATTGTTTAATTGTCAAATTTGACATTTCCAAGGAACACAAGATATTCAACATGGAAAGATGTTTGGGGGGGGGCTTGATTTGATCTATCCTGAATTGACTGGATTGTGAAAGGTGGGCATTATAAACTTAAGTATATAAAAACATAAATCAATTATGACCCGTATCAGTGTTTTAATGTGTAGTTTGTAAGTTTATTGTGTTTACAGTTGTACTGTTTTATTCTGCCATTTGTCCAAGTCCCTCTCGAAAGGGACTAACCTTGTAAAATAAACATTGTCCCAAAAGAGACTTACCAGGAAAGTGCGGTGGAGGTCCGCCAGGTCCAATCGGCCCCGGGAAACGTTCTCCTCCTGGACCAGGAGGGCCAGGAAAACGCCCTCGACCCCTGCCAGGAGGGAAACCACTGCGTAGCCCCAAACCTGGGGGCCCGGCCTTACCCTCTCCTGACATCTGCCCCGACTGTGTACCTGTGTGGATGAAAACAAATCTTAACGTTGCAGAGCGCAAACACTAGTTTATCTAGAAAAAATAAAGAGTTTCCTTTTGTTGGACAGAAGACATCAGGTTCTCACTTTTTCGTGACTGCATCTCAAACTGGCTGAGCGACTGTTTATTGCATGGGGTGACGATTGGGTTTTGTCCGTGCAGCTCCCGTTTAGACAGCAGATCCATCAACTTCCTTGAAGAGGCATCTGAACCCACACAGACCAGAGCAAACCTGTTGAACACAGCATTTTAAAGACTTGCCTCACTTCATTGATTAATTGGCTAGGCAAATCTATCAGCTTATCACTAATATGGACACCAAATGTTAACGGGGTATAGGCACAGCTGTGTGTTCACTGACCCTTTAGACTGGCCGTTTGCTCTGTTTTCAAAAAACTTGAGCTCCAACACATCATTGATGCCTATCGAGCGAATCGCATCTGTCAAATCCTCATCTGTGGTCCACTGTAAATGGAGAAAAAACACAAAATGCCTCCACTCTTACCTTGTTGTGCAAACAGGGCATGTAACCCAAACAGATTCAAACGTATATTTAATTATTTTATACCACACAGGACTCACCCATGTGAGATTTCCTATGTACAGAGCGATCCTTTTGCCAGTGTAGGTGTAGACGACATTTGGTGGAGCCCCTTTGGTACTCTCAGCGTTCCCCGGTGTAGGCAGGTTATCCAGGTAATCGCGGTCCTCTGGGGCATCCCCATTATTGGCAGATGGTGAGATGACATCATCATACAGGTCAATCTGATCATGAACAGGATAATCTGATTCCTGTGACAAGGAAAGAGAAAAACATGAATCAACTCAGCAGTAAAATTGATTACACTAAATTATATTTTGAGCATGCAAAAAATGTGTTCATTTAACATGCTCTGCTAACATGTAAACTAACATGCTTTAGTTATATAACATGTTACAGTTGCATGCAATTTTTAATCATGTTTATAATTCGGTTTATTTTTATAATTCCGTTAGCTTTATTTATTTTCAATTTTTTTTTTACAGACACTTCAATTAAAAAAATGGTTTCAAGTTTCAATTATAATAAACTGGTTGTTCAACAACAACAAAACACCTTGTGTATTCACTCCTTTAAGGGTCTTTGTAACTGATAATAATAATTGTGTAATACTGTATACTGTGAAATTTTCCGAGACTGTTACCTTACCATGAAAACCTCACACCGTTGCAATCCTAGTGTGCACAAGATGATATTTTGAGCATGCAAAAAGGTATTGGTAGTGATGGTAGGAGACAGAACTATATATCTTGCACGTGCCGAAAATGTTATATGTGCTCAAAATATCCTCTTGCGCAGACAAATCATTTTTTGTGCTCTCAAAATATCATTTTGTGCGCACAAATAATTTCTTGTGTTCATAAAATATTGTCTTTCATGTGCGGATATTTTTTTGTGCGCTCAAAATATCATAACATATGAACTTTCCGCGTGCATAATTGTGACACATATAACCCCATAAAATAACGGCTCATACGGAAATCATAATAACCATGAACACATTTACATGACCACCTAATTAGGATTGTTTTCTATAATTTTAGAAGGGTGGAAACTGTACAGGTGGTCGGACGGATCGAAAAATAAGAGGGCTTGGTGACGTCAGTCGAAAAGAAAAGACGTTTCGAAGGCAGAATAAGTTGATACATTTTAATGGAATATTACGAAGTTAAGCTTGCGGTTTTATTTCGAGTACTTTCGCTAGCATGACGTCAGGTAGAAAAGTACATAATGCAGTTAAACAGACGACAATAGTAAATACAGAAAATTACATTGATGCCCTAATTTGAACCCTTCGGAAACTAATTTGCATTTTTAATAAAATCGAAGACAAAACTGTGCAAAAATAAGTGTCCTTACAAGAGTCCCCTATTCTTCAAGGGCCGATTGAAATATTAAAAATTATTATAGATTATATTGATCTGTTAAATTGATCAATAGCGAGAGGCCTGCAGGATTTGCGCGAGACAAAAACAATGATCGCACGCGATGAATTGCATTTCGCACCACACGCACGCGAAAAATTGCTAATATTAACAATGTAAGAAACGTAGTCTTGGTGAATAATCAAAAATAAACCGTATTACTATTTTAACCCTCAGTTTGTAAGTAAACTCGGTTTAGCGCAGCTAGTAGACGCCGAAACGACTCCCCAAACAGCGTTGCATGCTATAAAGAATCTGACATTAAATGAATATGTGCAATTTAGGAGGTTTAATGTGAGGTAAAAAGAAGAGTTAAAAGTGAAACCAACCTGATTAAACTCTTCTTCTACATCAGCGTATATATCGATGTGGTCAACACCGTCCGCCATTTTCTGCTTCCTCCTCCTCTGTGCGTGTAAAGAATACGTCAACACGTGAAGTCAGACACACCCGCCAAAAACAACCGAGACACGCCAAACGATTTCAAAACAATGGTCAGAACGTCCGTTTGAATTTTGTATATCTATATCTATAGCTATATCTATATCTATATATATATTCATTTTATTTTTAAATAGTGAGTGATTATCACCAATTACATCATCATCATCATCATCATCAAATAAAAAAATCTAATAAAATATGAAATCATTATTACAAAATAATTATAAAATATTATTGTTTTGTAAGGCTTTTGATTGTGTTTAAATAGTTTAGAAGTAGCATTTTGTAATGTTTTTAAAATAAAACACAAAAATGAAAAAATACTTTATCAGCCCCAAATCATGGATGAATATCTACAGTATTCTATATATTTAACCATAAGTTTTATTAGGTATTGAAGCACTTTCTGTCACACTGATCACTGCAAAAGTTAATGTTTGCATTCATAAAGTTGTACAGCTTTCTTAATTATTATCAGTTTTGGGTAATTTACTCTAACAAAGTAATTAATTACTAACTACTAATTACATTTTCTACAGTGTAATTATATTACTGTACTAATTTCCCTGTCTGAAAAGTAATTGCATTACTTATTATTACTAATTACTTTCTAAAACCCTTATCAACCTCGACTAGATGAAAAATACAAAGATAGACATGAAACTGTTCTTTTAATTCTTTCAAATAAATCAAATGTTTCTTACTCAAGGTGGCGCTGATGTTTCAGTGATTGATTTGATTTATATTTGGCATTGCTAGCTGACATAGAAACAACAATTAAGTAAACTATAGCAAGCGTAACACATGAACAGTACGATATGACTATTGACATTTGGATGTACTGCTGAAATAATGTAAGTTGTGTGTCTGTTTAGACTCAATAAGTGTTTGAGAAAACACGTTTGTGTAACTTAGGTGTAGCTGAAGTGTAGATTATGTGTAGCTCAATATGTGTTTGACAGCCAGTTGCATCTCATGAAATTTCAAAGTGATAATAACGAATCCTGTTCTAGATTTGTCCTAATTTGTTGCATTATCTCTTTGAATTATGAAACATAAAACATAAAAATGTATTAAAATATATTTTATTTTATTATTTGCTAATTGTCTTGAAAATATTTTGGAAATGTGACATTATCTGAGCATTTTGTAGCATATTTGATCTAAAGATTGTGTTTGGGAAAATTGCCATGCATTTTTCTCCATTTTATTTTATTTTATTTTTTTAAGGAATTCCCCACATTGTTTTAGAATTTGTACGAAGCATTTTTCCTAGAATAAAGTTTGTGCAGACTCTTAATTTGAAAAAAAATATCAACTTCCGCTAGAGAGCTTAGTGAAGACGACTTCACGCCGCAACATCTGGATGCGTTCATGGAAGAAAACACATTTTGAGCTTAATGGCAGTTAGATACAATAATTCAGTTCAGTTTAAAACTGTACTTATTTTATATAAACCAATACGAATATAACTCTTGACCCCCTTTATACTATGTTTAAGAGGATGGCTGAATTTGGTCCAGATTCAGGGGGACGAGTGAAGGTAGCTTCAGTATCATGTGGCTAATGTTTATGCCATTGTTTTGATTTGAAATGTTGTGGCAGAATTGATTATAGAGTTATTGATTTATAATAGGTATAATTTATTATGTCAATTTTATCTCCAGGGAGTGACTATCGTGAAACCCATCGTGTTTGGAAACGTTGCGCGATATTTTGGCAAGAAAAGAGAAGAAGATGGTCACACTCATCAGTGGACAGTTTATGTGAAGCCCTACAGAAATGAGGTTAACAACTAACTAGTTTAATTTTAAGTGGTGTATATTAATACAAAGTCAGCAAAATACAAGTTTAAACTGGTATACTGACATTTTTCCTTCTGATATTTTCAGGACATGTCTGCTTATGTCAAAAAAATACAGTTCAAATTGCATGAAAGTTATGGGAACCCATTAAGAGGTGTGCAACATATATTATATATATATTATAGTATAATCAGTGTTGGGTAAGTTACTAAAAGTACAAATTAAAAAAGTAATTAATTACTAACTACTAATTGCATCTTCTACAGTGTAATCAGATTACTGTACTACTTACTCTGTCTGAAAAGTAACTGCATACTTACTTATTGCTAATTAATTTCTTTGTATTAAAAATACAAGGATAGACATGAAACTGTTCGTTTAATTCTTTCAAATAAATCATATAAAATCAAATAAATTATTCATGAACTGGCCAAAGAATTTAAAGGGGCGGCGTTACATTAGAACGCATTTTAAATAACTATTGTTTATATAGAATTAACTGTAATTAAATTACTGAAACATTAAAAATAATACATGTAATTTGATTACAGTAATTAATTACTTAGTAATGCATTACACCCAACACTGAGTATAATGTCATTGTACTATCATGTTTTTGTTAATAAAACCCAGTATTCTTGTTTCAGTGGTTACAAAGCCACCGTATGAGATCACAGAGACGGGATGGGGAGAATTTGAGATCATCATAAAAATCTTCTTCATCGATCCAAATGAGAGACCGGTGAGATGCGATACATGACTTTCCTTCTCTCATTGAAAATGAATACAACTTTGGGCTTAACGGTCCATAAATGCTGAAGATTGATGTTGTGTTATTGTTTTTGCAGGTCACCTTGTATCATCTTCTGAAGCTGTTCCAGTCAGACTCCAGTGCAATGCCAAAGAAGACCGTTGTATCGGAGTTCTACGACGAGATGGTGCGAAGTTGATCAGAACAGCACAAATTGGCAATACGGAGTAGCAAACAATCTTAAAGGGACAGTACACCCAAAAATGAAAATTCTCTCATCATTTACCCTCATGCCATCCCAGATGTGTATGACTTTCTTTCTTATGCAGAACACACATGAAGATTTTTAGAAGGATATTTCAGCTCTGTAGGTCCAAACAATGCAAGTGAATGGTGGCAAGAATTTTGAAGATCCAAAAAGCACATAAAGACAGCATAATAGCAATCCATATGTGTGGGTAAGAAACAGATAAATATTTAAGTCCTTTTTTAATACTACAAATTCTTCTCCTTGCCTAGTAGGTGGTGAAATGCATGAAGAATGCGAACTGTCAAAAACAGAAGAAAGTGAAAGTGGAGATTTATAGTAAAAAAGGACTTAAATATTGATCATATCGCTTCTGAAGATATGGATTTAACCTCTGGAGTCGTATGCATAGTTTGGACCTACAGAGATGAAATATTCTTCTAAAAATCTTAGTTTGTGTTCAGCAGAAGAAAGTCATACATATGTGGGATGGCATGAGGGTGAGTAAGTGATGACAACATAAATGTTATTTTTGGGTGAACTATCTCTTTAAATGATGCTGCTTTAAGGATAGTACATCAAGGATCTGTTTTAAACATGGTGTACAATGACAGTTCTCTCTTTCTATGTAGATATTTCAAGATCCTACAGCCATGATGCAACAGCTTCTAAACACCACCAGACAGCTGACATTAGGCGCTTACAAACACGAGACAGAGTGTAAGTCACTTATAAAGACAGCTTTAAAATGAGACAGTGTAAATACTAAGAGATACCTAATAAATGGTACTTTTTTATCCTGTGTTAACAATCATGATCTAAACATTCAATGTTCTTGCAGTTGCAGAGTTGGAATTGCGAACACGAGAAAAAGTGGAGGCAGCGAAGAAGAAGACGAGTCTGGAGATCACAGAGCTGAAGGAGCGATTGAAAGCTTCCAGAGAAAACATCAACTTTCTCAAGGGAGAGATACGGAGACTGGAGGAGGACGACCAGATGAAAGAGCACTGAGGACTTTCACAACATCACATGTGTCTGTCCCGCAGCGTAACTGTGGACATAATGAAGAGAGACCTTGACGTTTGCGGGAACATTTGTGGGATGGACCATTTCAGTTTTGTGGTTTCATAAATACATTTGGTTGTGAATGTGTCTTGATATGGGATGGCCTTTTTTAACCACAAAAACAAACTCTGAGAATCCATTGAGCCTTTGAGTTCACATCCACTTGACATAAGTGAATTTTTGTATGAATAAAACATTTTCTTTCTTACAAAATTAGTTTTTGTAACTTTTATTTTTCCAGTTGAATTTTTCCTTGATTCCCAATGAGGGAATAATAAATCAGAAATCAGAAGGAGATTTATTGCCAAGTATGTGTACACACACACTCACACACACGCATGCACACACACACACTCACACACACGCATGCACACTCACACACAAACACACATGCACACACACTCACTCACTCTCATACACGCACACACTCACAAACATGCTCACACGCACAAACACACACTCACACGCACAAACACACACACACGCACAAACACTCACGCACAAACACACATGCACACACACACATACACACTAACTCTCATGCACACTCACACACACCCATGCACACTCACACACAAACACACATGCACACACACTCACTCACACACGCACACACTCACAAACAAATGCACACTCACACACACGCATGCACACACACTCACACACACGCATGCACACACACACACACTCACACACATGCACACACACTCACTCTCATACACGCACGCACTCACAAACACATGCACACTCACACGCACAAACACATGCACACTCACGCACAAACACACACTCAAACACTCACACATGCACAAACACTCACGCACAAACACACTAACTCACACACACATGCACACTCACACATAAACACACATGCACACACACTCACACGCACAAACACATGCACACACTCAAACACACACACACTCACACGCACAAACACACTCAAACACTCACACACGCACAAACACACATGCACACACACGCATGCACACTCACACACATACACACACTAACTCACTCTCACACACACGCACTCACACACAAACACACACACAAACACGCACGCACACACAAACACGCACTCACACACTCTCACACACACAACTCACACACTCTCACACACACAACACACACGCACACACACACAAGGAATTTGTATGGGTGGGTAAAATCAGGGACGGATTACAGACCGATTAATTCATCATAATGTTAAATGATATGGTCTTTGGCACACATCTTTGGCTTTGTGTGATGAAGGGGTTCTTCTGCTTTACTGATGGTGCTATGGGGGTACTTAATGGCAAGGGAGTAGCAGCCGCGTGGGACGTGGGGGAAACGTCCCCCGGTTTCATTAAAAAGGTGATTTTTGTCCCCTGCACTTTTCCAAGCTAAACCCATACCAAATCCAAATGGTGGATTTATTTACAGTATTCTTTGCGTCTTGTTACTTTGGGCTGATTGAGCGCCCATCCAACCAATCACAGCTGAGTTTCATGAGCCGAAACAACTCTTACGTAACAGCCGTCAGTCAGACAGTCTAACCAACACGGCTCCGTTCATCTCTACAGTTCATCTCTCTAAGTTGCTTTCAACAGTGCTCATTAATTCATGTATTTTATCAGCATTGATGTTGATCTAAATGAATAATGTAGAGATGAGGAACATACAAACGAGTTACTTATCGGCATATCGTTCTTGAGTCTTCATTAAGTTGTGCTTTTTACATCATGTTTGTGAGGTAATAGTTTAATCGGTTGTTTTTGCCAATTTAAGCAGATTAGTAGACCTGTGTTAAATATGTAAAGCTATTTTTAATGTCAGCTCCTGATTTTTACCTCTATGTTGGTGTGCAGTCAACTAAATGTATATAAGACTATTATTGTTGTCTTTGATAAAGTAATGCTCCGCAGTCAGGGGCGTCTTAATGCACAGGCTTATACGGATTGAAGCCCAAGGGCCTACAACTCCCACAGGGCCCAAGTTGCAGCCATGGGGCCCATTTTCCCCTATCCATGTTCGCGGGAGGAGCACGTTTACACACTTTTAGCGGGAGACGTAGTTGTTGCCATGGTGACAGTGAGGAACCCTTAAAGACATCCGTGTAGTGCTTGTTCAAAGCACAGTAGTTTTATTGTCATGTGTGAAACAAAACCAAATGCTCGACAAGATTTTGCGATACTTGAATCTTTAAAACACTAAAGGTAACATCTATAGGAAACTGACTAAAGAGACTTCGATTTAAAAGATGTTCTGCTTTTTGGCTCCACAAGAGGTTGATAAAGTGCAATCATAACAGCATCCTAAAAATACCAGTCACTTACACTTAACAGTGGTCTGTTATTACACCCCTCTTCTGAGATGTGTCTGTAATAGCTCAGAAATAGGTAGATGAATGTTTCATCTAGAGGGTAAAATATAAATATAAAAACTTTTTTTTACATTCAAGGATAATTTGGGCACATAGTAATTCAAGTTTTGTCATAAAAATGACCATTAAAAGTACGTTATTACTCTAAACCTCTATGTAACATATGTAGCAGTGTAAAGAATGCCATTCCTTTATAAATAAACACTCTTAGAAAAAAAGGATCCTTGGGGTTCTTTATAGAACCGTAGTGTTCTATACTCTGTGCCAAAGTACTCTTTATGTGAAAAAAGTTAGATTTACAAATATTTTAAATAAATAAATAAATAAATACAAATAACACATCTTGCACATTCACTTTTTAATTCACATTATTCTAGTAATAAAACTAAACAAAACCACATGTTACGATTCCATGTTGGGAAACCTTAAAAGGTTCTATATAATCTTTTCACTTGGCTCACGGAAGCCTTTAGTGTTCTTTTGATGAAACCCTTAAAATTATGAGTATTGACGCTGACTATCACACCTGGAGTCACGAGTTTGAATCCAGGGTGTGCTGAGTGACTCCAGTCAGGTCTCCTAAGCAACCAAATTGGCCCGGTTGCTAGGGAGGGTAGAGTCACATGGGGTAACCTCCTCGTGGTGGTGATTAGTGGTTCTCTCAATGGGGCGTGTGGTGAGTTGTGTGTGGATCGTGGAGAGTAGCATGAGTCTCCACATGCTGTGAGTCTCCGCGGTGTCATGCACAACGAGTCACGTGATCAGATGCACGGATTGGTGGTCTCAGAAGCGGAGGCAACTGAGACTTGTCCTCCACCACCCGGATTGAGGTGAGTAACCGCGCCACCACAAGAACCTGCTAAGTAGCAGGAATTGGACATTCCAAATAGGGAGAAAAGGGGATTTTAAAAAAAGCGTTCTATTTAGAACCTTTTAGGGGTTCCAAATATGAAGCGAGCGATAGAACCATTTTGGGTTCTATATGGAACCTTTTCTTCTAAGAGTGTTGCCTATATGCTGGTTATAATCAGTACACACTGTTAATAGTTCTGTAAGACCATTTGATTACTTTCAGTCTGGTGCAGTATGTAAACATTTTCATGTAATAGTTGAATTTTATTTTCAATGTTTGAACGGCTTGTAAAGCAATTAAAAAAATGAGCCCTTCCCGTACTTCCTAGGTTACCTATTAATGCCTGTAGACTGATTTTCATGTGAAGGGAGCGGAAAATCCAAAGGATGTGACATTTATCCATGCTCCCGAGAGCCTTCAGTAATCGCTTCTCTTCCACTATTCAACAGCGACAACAAACTGCAACACTAGGTAACGTTATCTTAGGGATGGAATCCAGCAAACGTCTGGCTCGATGCTTTTTGTTTTTGGCAACATTCGGAGTAAATTCTAGACTGTTGTACGTGAAAATCCCAGGAGATCAGCAGTTACACAAATACTCAAACCAGCCCGTCTGGCAGATACAATCATGCCACGGTCCAAATCACTGAGGTCACATATTTTCCCCCATTCTGTTAGTTGATGTGAACATTAACTTAAGCTCCTGATTATGCACTGCTGCCACACAATTAGCCGATTTGATAATCACATTGTTGGTGCCAGACCAAGTATTGCAGTGGTAATCGAAATGCCCCGAAAATATTTGATTTAATAAAGCATGACAAAAATTTCAAGGTTCAATAAGAATAACAAAAAACACACATATTCAGTAATATGCATATAAAAAAATAATCATTAATATAGATTCACTTTACACCAAATCATGATAGATTTATTAAGATATTACAAACACAACAACGTGTTCTCCGCCATGATTGTTGTTTTGCCATTAGCTCCGCCCTAATCTCTATGGAGTTATACTTGTGCCACAATTCGGCACGCACAAAATTATATTTTGAGCCCAAGAAAAAAATTCTGCACACGCAAAATTATATTTAGAGCGCACAAAAATTGTTTACAATATTTTGAGCATACAAAAAGTTATTTTGCACGCAGAGTGGGTAGGAGAAAGCAAAATTTAAGAATTCTGAGCAAATTCATATTCAAATAAACTTTTCAAATAAACTTTTGTTTGCTCTATTTCATCTTGTGCATGCATAAACTTTTTTTTTGGTGCGCTCAAAATATCATCTTGCATGTGCAAAATAACTTTTTGTTTGCTCTATTTCATCTTGTGCATGCAGAAACCTTTTTTAGTGCGCTCAAAATATCATCTTGTACATGCAAAATAAATTTTTGTTTGCTCAATTTCATCTTGTGCATGCAGAAACCTTTTTTGGTGCGCTCAAAATATCATCTTGCACGTGCAAAATAACTTTTTGTTTGCTCTATTTCATCTTGCGCATGCAGAAACTTTTTTTGCACTCACAATTTCAACTTGCGCGCGCAGAATTGTGGCATACATTTAACTCCATAGCTGCTGGCCTGAAACTGCTGTGACGTATGACTCTGCGGCTCTGCAGATGGATACTATTGAACCTTGTAAGCTTATTTTTGGTAGAGGGGTTCTGGTAATGGGGCAGCTCTCTCTCTTTCTCTGTCTTGGGCCTGATGAGAGTCAGAACGGAGCTGCTCGAGCTCACATTGGATCTGTTGCAGTTCATCAAGCGAAATCAGAATTTATTTAGACAAAAACCACAACGAAAACAACCAGGCTTCACAAATCGGTCGGGATTACCTATTTAAGTGTTTCCTCTCCTTCTTTTTCCTGTTTCTGGAGTGTGAGCGATGGAGAGATGGATAAGTTTAGCTGGTTTTGGTCTGTGTGAGGGAGTTTCATTCGGGCGATGAGTCCTGTGAAGAGATTTTATACATTTGACTGGACAAACACGTTTACTGGCCTCATCTACACACATGATATGACAATAGTAAGTACACATTTACTTCATATTTCACAACATTAAAACAGCTTTGCTGTTATTAGTTATTAGCTGGCTACGTAATTAGCATAGTAGCTTCGCTTACTATTATATAATACAAACAAAACAATTCTTTGGGGCTTAGATTTTCTCTTAAATTGATGCAAAACAGAGATTAAAACTTATATTTGCACTAGTGTAAGAAAGTGTGACCCCGGCGTGTTAAAGCATGTGTGTTTCAATAAACTCAAAGTGAGTTACACAGATTTGATCAAAGTATACCTACAAATAATACGGAAAAAATAAATAAATAGAAATGTTTGGTAACATTTTCTATGAAGCCTGTATTTATACTGCATTGTTTATGCGTTATAATATATTAGTAATGACTCATAATACACCTTATAACATGTTGTAGCTTCTCATAAATTATTGTAACCACAATTATAATGCATTTTAATGCTTACCTATTCATATATTATAATGCATTATAATACTTACCTATTCATATATTATAATGCATTATAATACTTACCTATTCATATATTATAATGCATTATAATACTTACCTATTCATATATTATAATGCATTATAATACTTACATATTCATATATTATAATGCATTATAATACTTACATATTCATATAATATAATGCATTCTAATACTTACATATTCATATAATATAATGCATTCTAATACTTACATATTCATATAATATAATGCATTCTAATACTCACCTATTCATATATTATAATGCATTATAATACTTACATATTCATATATTATAATGCATTATAATACTTACATATTCATATAATATAATGCATTCTAATACTTACATATTCATATAATATAATGCATTCTAATACTTACATATTCATATAATATAATGCATTCTAATACTCACCTATTCATATATTATAATGCATTATAATACTTACATATTCATATATTATAATGCATTATAATACTTACATATTCATATAATATAATGCATTCTAATACTTACATATTCATATAATATAATGCATTATAATACTTACCTATTCATATATTATAATGCATTATAATACTTACCTATTCATATATTATAATGCATTATAATACTTACATATTCATATAATATAATGCATTATAATACTTACATATTCATATATTATAATGCATTATAATACTTACATATTCATATATTATAATGCATTATAATACTTACATATTCATATAATATAATGCATTCTAATACTCACCTATTCATATATTATAATGCATTATAATACTTACATATTCATATAATATAATGCATTATAATACTTACATATTCATATATTATAATGCATTATAATACTTACATATTCATATAATATAATGCATTATAATACTTACATATTCATATATTATAATGCATTATAATACCTATTCATATATTATAATGCATTATAACGCTTACCTATTCCTATATTATAATGCATTATAATGCTTTAACTCTTGTTTCTACAAATCTCACAATTATAGTAAAAAAAAAAAAAGACTTAAATATTGGTTAATTTTTCACCCACAGCAATGATATTGCTTCTGAAGTTATAGATTTAACCACTGGTGTCTTATTGGATCACTTTTATGCTGCCTTTATATGCTTTTTTGAGCTTTAAACGTTTGATCACCATTCACTTGCATTGTAAGGACGTACAGACCATTCTTTAGCTTGCTACAATAAACATGTTTTAAAGCACTGTTAACTGCTTTATAGACATTTTATTACATTTTAGCAATCTTTTATTCAACATTTCTTTATATATGTTCCATCTAATGATTTGTATCAGTGCACCTTTAAGTTGTACTAACAGTCAGCTTTTATCGGTGTGATTCGTAACACTCCACCACCAGCATTCATTCTCAGAGCTCCATAAGGATTTTGTGGTTTCAAGAAATTAGCCGATTCTTACCTGTTGACCCAGGTGGACATGCCCCACGTCCTACTTTCTACATATTGATAGCGGCATTTGACCACTAGTAATTAATACAGTGACTGGAGACCTGACCATCAAACAAACCTTCTTATAAGATTGATATGCGTCTAGATGGCATGGAGCTTATTAGTACATATTTGGCACGTTTTTAATGGGTGTGGTGTATTTTAGGTCACATCTGAAGTCATGGCAGTTAACTAAAATGATTGCACTTAAGTGAAGAAACTTTGGGTGTGATGACAAAGAAAAACCACAACCTATTTTCACACTGATATGTGCTGTTCAAGGATTCTACAAGTCTGAGTAGAAACCTGAAGGTAAGTGGCTTGGGGGCAACTCTTCATGCTACAAATGTGCTTGTGTTGATAGATGTGAAGATTAAGATGGAAAAGCCAGATTGCATGGCTACAGATCATAAGAGTAGTCTGTTAACAGCGTGCAGAATACACAGTGTAACACATGCTACCTCAGTCTGTGTTTGTGCTGTTTGTCCAGTGACTCAGCACTGCCTTAATGGTTCCCGTTATTACATTTGACATATTCTCGGGCACAATTCACATTATTTACTCTTATCAGCAGAACGATGCTTGGAATGCATTAACTTGTCTATATTAATTTTGGGATTTGGGAACGTGAAAGTAAATGTTTTTGACTGTTAAGCATTGGGGGCAACTCTTTTAGTCAATTAGTGGTTGAGTGATATGGGTTTTTCAATTGCAGATACTGATATCTAGAGAGAACACTGACGAATAGTTGATGTAATGCTGACCTGTAGGCTACATAACGTTGTAATTACAGTAAATAAGATCTACAAAAAAGAAACAAGCACTTACAGTGGAAAGAAAAATTATGTGAACCCTTTGGAATTAACTGCATTTGTGTATAAATTTGTCTTAAAATATGGTTTGACCTTCATCTAAGTTTTAATACCTTTAATAACACACATTAATGTATTGTTTGTGTACATATCAAATACATAATTCAAACATTTACAGTGTAGATTGGAAAAAGTATGAACCCCTAGGCTAATGACAGAAACAAAGCTAATTAGAGTCAGGAGTTCGCAAACCTTGCATCCAGTTAATAAAACAAGATTGTAGGTGTTGATTAGTTTGCTATTCACAAGAAGCATCTGCTGATGTGGACCATGCCTTGCAAAAAAGAGATCAAGAATTAAAATGGTAAGAAAGTTATCTGTAAGAGTTTAGATATTCATCTTCACACTTAGACAAACTGTCTATAAATGGAGATGATTTAGTACTATAGGTACTCTCACTAGAAGTGGCCGTTAGATATTCATCTGTCCACAGTTAGACAAACTGTCTATAAATGGAGATGATTTAGTACTATAGGTACTCTCACTAGAAGTGGCCGTTAGATATTCATCTGTGCACAGTTAGACAAACTGTCTATAAATGGAGATGATTTAGTACTATAGGTACTCTCACTAGAAGTGGCCGTTAGATATTCATCTGTTCACAGTTAGACAAACTGTCTATAAATGGAGATGATTTAGTACTATAGGTACTCTCACTAGAAGTGGCCGTTAGATATTCATCCGTCCACAGTTAGACAAACTGTCTATAAATGGAGATGATTTAGTACTATAGGTACTCTCACTAGAAGTGGCCGTTAGATATTCATCTGTTCACAGTTAGACAAACTGTCTATAAATGGAGATGATTTAGTACTATAGGTACTCTCACTAGAAGTGGCCGTTAGATATTCATCTGTCCACAGTTAGACAAACTGTCTATAAATGGAGATGATTTAGTACTATAGGTACTCTCACTAGAAGTGGCCGTTAGATATTCATCCGTCCACAGTTAGACAAACTGTCTATAAATGGAGATGATTTAGTACTATAGGTACTCTCACTAGAAGTGGCCGTTAGATATTCATCTGTTCACAGTTAGACAAACTGTCTATAAATGGAGATGATTTAGTACTATAGTTACTCTCTCTAGAAGTGGCCGTTAGATATTCATCTGTCCACTGTTAGACAAACTGTCTATAAATGGAGATGATTTAGTACTATAGGTACTCTCACTAGAAGTGGCCGTTAGATATTCATCCGTACACAGTTAGACAAACTGTCTATAAATGGAGATGATTTAGTACTATAGGTACTCTCACTAGAAGTGGCCGTTAGATATTCATCTGTTCACAGTTAGACAAACTGTCTATAAATGGAGATGATTTAGTACTATAGGTACTCTCACTAGAAGTGGCCGTTAGATATTCATCTGTCCACAGTTAGACAAACTGTCTATAAATGGAGATGATTTAGTACTATAGGTACTCTCACTAGAAGTGGCCGTTAGATATTCATCTGTCCACAGTTAGACAAACTGTCTATAAATGGAGATGATTTAGTACTATAGGTACTCTCACTAGAAGTGGCCGTTAGATATTCATCCGTCCACAGTTAGACAAACTGTCTATAAATGGAGATGATTTAGTACTATAGGTACTCTCACTAGAAGTGGCCGTTAGATATTCATCTGTTCACAGTTAGACAAACTGTCTATAAATGGAGATGATTTAGTACTATAGTTACTCTCTCTAGAAGTGGCCGTTAGATATTCATCTGTCCACTGTTAGACAAACTGTCTATAAATGGAGATGATTTAGTACTATAGGTACTCTCACTAGAAGTGGCCGTTAGATATTCATCCGTACACAGTTAGACAAACTGTCTATAAATGGAGATGATTTAGTACTATAGGTGCTCTCTCTAGAAGTGGCCGTTAGATATTCATCTGTCCACAGTTAGACAAACTGTCTATAAATGGAGTTGATTTAGTACTATAGGTACTCTCACTAGAAGTGGCCATTAGATATTCATCCGTACACAGTTAGACAAACTGTCTATAAATGGAGATGATTTAGTACTATAGGTACTCTCTCTAGAAGTGGCCGTTAGATATTCATCCGTACACAGTTAGACAAACTGTCTATAAATGGAGATGATTTAGTACTATAGGTACTCTCACTAGAAGTGGCCGTTAGATATTCATCCGTACACAGTTAGACAAACTGTCTATAAATGGAGATGATTTAGTACTATAGGTGCTCTCTCTAGAAGTGGCCGTTAGATATTCATCTGTCCAGAGTTAGACAAACTGTCTATAAATGGAGATGATTTAGTACTATAGGTGCTCTCTCTAGAAGTGGCCGTTAGATATTCATCTGTCCAGAGTTAGACAAACTGTCTATAAATGGAGATGATTTAGTACTATAGGTGCTCTCTCTAGAAGTGGCCGTTAGATATTCATCTGTCCAGAGTTAGACAAACTGTCTATAAATGGAGATGATTTAGTACTATAGGTACTCTCTTTAGAAGTGGCCATTAGATATTCATCTGTCCACAGTTAGACAAACTGTCTATAAATGGAGATGATTTAATAATATAGGTACTCTCTCTAGAAGTGGCCGTCCAGTCAAGATGTCTCAAAGGGAACACCGCAGAATGCTCAATGAGGTAAAACAAGAACCCTGGAGTGACAGATAAAGACTATTATTTAGAAAACATTAAACAGGCACTGCTTTCCAACAAAAACACTGCTGCACTCCTGAAGTTGGCCAAAGACCAACTTGACACTCCACAAGGCTCCTGAGAATTAATTTTTTAGACTGATAAAACTAAGGTTTAATTCTTTGGGATAAACACCCTGCACTACATATGGCGTAAAAAGGGCACCGCATACCAACATGAAAACATCAATGGAGGGAGCATCATGATCTGGGGCTGCTTCGAGGCCTGGACCGCTTGGCATCATCAAGGGAAAAATTAATTCACAAGTTTATCAAGATATCAACAGTATTATGTCAGGGTGGCTATGCGTCAGCTAAAGCTCACTAGAAGTTGCAGCAGGATAATGACACTACAGAATGGCTTCAAAAAAAGAAAATCCACCTTGTGGAGTGTCCCAGTCAGAGCCCAGACCTGAACCCAATAGAGATGCTGTGAAATGAACTCAAGAGAGCCGTTCACACCAGACATCCTGCGAATATGGCTGAGCTGAAGCATTTCTGTGATGAAGAATTTTCTAACATTTTTCTGAATGTTGTGCAGGTCAAATCAACAGTTACCAGAAACACTCGGTTGAGGTGATTGACCAGTTATTAAATCCAAGGGTTTGCTTACTTCATCCGCAGCACTGTGAATGTTTAATGGGACGTCTTTGATAAAGACATGAAAAATTATAATTGTTTGTGTGTTGTCCACTTAAGCACATTGTGTTTGTCTATAGTTGTGAATTAGAGGAAGATGAGATCACATTTAATGACCATTTAATGGAAAAATTTGTTAATCTGTTAATTCCAGAGGATTTCCATAACATTTCTTGCCACTGTATTTACAAAATATGAATTAAAAATACAAATTTAAAACAAATTATTTTCCTTTGACAATGCTGTCGATAGGCTAGATTTTGGAACTGGCACTAATAGAATGGGCACTTTGCACATGGATTGTTGCTTATGTTTTATCAATAATAAATAAAGTATTTAGCATATTTTTAGGTGGTTTGCCACCTTCCTCACTTAAGTGAGCTTGCAAGTTTTTTTTGGGGCAGATTTTTTTGGTTAAACGGAACTCACCAGGAACTTGTTAGAGGTGATTGTATGTGTGTATGCATGGCAGAAATAAAAAACAATTCTACTCAGATTCAAATGTATCGATATTGAGACACTTATGAGTTCTGCAGAATAAAGGAAGTGTTGTGAAGGGCGTCCAAGTCTTTTCAGTGGCTCATAATATGCATTCAACATTAGCGCTGAAATTTCACATGGTTCATAAATATCCTTGAGGCAACGTAACGCTTGGTATGCGCTTTCTACACTGCTTCCAGTTGTGATGTTTCTTTCGTGAACATAACAGTCTTTTTGACCGAATCAAAAAGCAAACAAATCGTTCTTGTTCTCCTCCATACACCAACTCATATTTCTCGTTCACTAACATCTCACGCTATTGGATTCAATGAGCGCTAATTTGAAGCACAAGACCACTTTAGTGGCTTTTCATGCCTTTAAAGACTGACTATAGCACGAGCCAACAGCATTCGAGTGCGGGCTGTGAAGGAGCATATCGTTAATTTGACCCACTTAACAACTGCACCCTTCACTGTAGGAGCGAGGATTAGGATCTGTTGACCGACTGAAGGAGAGGAGGAGATAGGCCTATGTCAATCATTTACTTTGGTAATCTCGTTCAGGGAGAGAAAGTGGTTGGATGAATTATGAGTTGAAGTGACTGATGACTTTACAATGAAATCAGGATGCAATTGAACCAATTATTATTATTTATAGTCTAATATTGTTTTCTTTTTGTATAGTCATGCACAGCAGTTCACAAAATCATAGCTATGCTTTGTTGTCATTTGTGGGGAAAATGCTGATGATACTTAAACACACTCTGAAACATTTTCTTAGTAGATTTGTTGATATGCAAATTTAAAGTATTATTGAACTTGTTTCGTTTGTGAACGACTAAGTGCTTTATCAATTGTTTAATTTCTTACTCAAAACACATAAAAGATGTTTATTTGATGCCAACCACTGGTTAAGGTGTGATTTACAAAAATGGTCACAAAACAAATCCGTGAACAAATCTAATGGCACTTTTCCACGGCACGTTACGGTTCGACTTGACTTGACTTAGCTCGCTTTACTTTTCTGAGCTTGCATTTCCGCTGCAGTTTAGTGCCGCCTCAATATGGGTGGGATTATAGGCTGATCGTCATAATTGCGCCACCTCTACTGCTGTGACATCGTCTTAAACGCAACACAAACATTAAGGACCATAAACAATAACACGAGCGCTAGCTGTTAGCTACTAGCTCATTGTGCTGCATAAAGCAGATGTAGCATGGTGATTTCACACAAGTGTAACAGTTAAATTGGCCTGTTTGTTTTAGAAGCTTCCAGTAGCTGCTCAACTAAATAAAGTGAAGCTTTCAAGCAGAGTATAGAGTTAACGTAACAAAACGTACCGTCCTCCATCGTGGACTCAAATAACGGCGTGGCCGAGTCCCGGGCAATCTCCCTCCCATTGCTCGCCGGTCTATTGCCATAGATGCCGTCCATTTGGTGGAACCACTTCCACTGTCTTCTCTTTGAACCACACTGGCTGTTGTGGTCCTTGATGGTTCTGTAGTCACTTAAGTTTTTACTTTTCCCTACACTGTTGGTAGGTCCGGCGGTAGCCGTGTGCGGCCAACAGCTGAGACACTTCCAGAAAGACGTTTTCGTTTCGTGTCGTTTTGTTCGTCGCTAACGAGTGGACCGTCTGCTCCTTGTTTATTGACCACGGCGTGGTTTTGCGCACATCCATTTCTATTTACAATTCAGAAGTCGCGTGAACAAATGATACTGCTATCGCTGTTGCTAACTTTAAAACTAGCGGGTTGATGTCCCGTGTCGTAAATCCAGTGACGCCGGTAGTGACGATTCTCTCTGACCAATCAGTGATCTGCAGGATTTTGACATCACATTTAGTATCGGCTCGGCTCGCTTGGAACCTCGACCGAGGTGGTACTAAAAAAAGTACCAGGTACCAGGAACTACCCACAATGGAAAACCCCCAAAAAGCGAGCCGAGTCGAGTCGAGCTGTACCGTGCAGTGGAAAAGCCCCATAAATGACATAGAAACATCGTCTTGAATTAATTCACTCATTGTAGTGACATTGTAGTTATAGTTTTTGTGGTGATACAACTTTAAACTATAGAAGTTGTGAAATAATTGATTTGTTAATAAATGGGGAACAAATCCTAGAGTTTCTCCTGGTTTATGTTATCGATTTGTATTATTGTTTAATAAAAATAGTTCAAGTCATTTTCTGCATTGAAGCATTTCATTATTTCATTATAAAAGCTCCTAGTAAATAAATATGATGAACATGAATAACCCGTGGTCTTCTTAAACAATTCCCCCACTAACACGCGTAAATACGGGTCGAGTTTTGCGGTAAATTCACCGTAGCTGACAAAAATCCAACTGCGATCACTGCCACAAGATTTTGTTACAGTATTATTATGTGTCATTCTCTGGAAATGTTTCTGTATTAAATAGCTCAAATTTTGCAGACTACAACTTTCACTGTAATTCGACGCTGACATCACCAAGTGGGAGTTTAAAATATGATCCTGGATTCAGCGTGGCTTAACTCACACCGGGTCAGCTGTGAAAAGCACACAGGGTCAGCGGCTGCCCTCTTTGTCCTCAGTGACTGAGCTGAACCGTGCTTGATATCTGTATTTCAGATGGATTCTCTTGAGCAATCACTTCTCTTTATCTCTCTCTTTCTCTCCCTCCCCCTTCTCTTGTCCTCTCTTGAGAAGGATCATGCAGCGAGGTCGGCCGCTCGCTTTCTGATCTTGCGCCTCCCACACAAGCTTAAGCTTGTTTGCTATGTGAGGAGCTAATAGCCTCTATTTCATAGTTTCAACTGGGTGAATCTTACAAAAACATGTCCAGGTCACATTAGTAGGGGCCTTTGAAGTCGGTTTTCATTTTTTACAAATAAAATTTTCTATTTTCCTATATTCCGTGTTTCCATTTTAAATTTTATGAATGTTTTTAAAGTTTTATAAAATTTTTACCATAAAAAAAGTCTAATCAAAGGAAGTTCAAACGAAAATAGTACAATACATTTTTAACATAACATTGCGCTATTTTTTATCAAATTAACTGCTTTTATCTAAAATACAACATTGGATTTATTTTGCTTAAATATAAATTTTTATGATATTATTATTATTATAATTTTTATTACAGTGAATATACAGTAGGAATATATTTTGTGGTAATTTTAAAATGGTATACGTCCATTTAAAAGTGAGCAAAATCTTTCAAATTCTGTGAAATGTATTTTTGTAGAGTTTTATTGGTAAATACAATTTTTATGACTGGATTCCGGAAATCCGTTTATTCCACATTTGCTCAAAAAATAAAAATATATAAAAAATACATTTTTAGCATGATGACAGTAAAGCCGGTTTTTAGGACTTTATTGTCATGACAATTAATATATATATATATATAAAATTAAATGATTGTAATAGTTAATTTATTGCAGTTGAAATATAATTTTGTTATTACTTTAATTTTGTGTGAAATATAGCCCAGACATGAGATTCACCCCAAAGTTTCCTTTTAAAACATATTTTTTTAATTGAAGGCCAGTATTAGACGTAATTTACATAGTTTAAAATTAATAAAATGGGGTCCATTGGATAATCATATTTAATTGAACAAGTTTTAAAAAAGGTAACATCTTTAAAAGGGTGAAAACTACATGAACTGATTTTTGAAAGCTGTGTATCGGCACGCAAATACTTCACTGAGGTGAACGATCCAAATTTCCATTTTTTTAAGAGTATGTGCAAGTGAAAAAAACACAGCTTTTTTTTACCTCCCCCGCTCTGACACGATGTCTCTCTTTCTGGGGAGTTAAAGTAAACTTTGGCGGGCTTGTTTGATGTGTGTGAGTCGCTAAGCATACACCAGCTGGCCATACTGGGAGTGCTGGGTTACCAGGGTGACACGACAGCGTGAGGAAGAACTCGCTCTCTCTTTCTTTGTGTATACCGAGAGAGCACAACATTAGTGTGCACACTCACTGAAAAGCTCTTTGCATCTTACCCATCCCACACACACACACACACACACACACACACACACACACACGAGTGGGATCTGTGTGCTGCTTTTACACATATGGCTGATCATACTCATAGCCAAATAATGTATCGTGCTATTACTATAGGGTATTTAGGGTACTATATAACACAATATACTCTGTTATCCTTTTAGCTTCATTGACATTAACAATAGATCAAATGCATAAAAAGGCCTAAAATAGAATAGTTAGAACTTTATGAGATGTTACTAGAAAAAAAAGAGGAATTTATTACAAGTAGTGCTGGGAATCGATACAGACTTCCCGATTTGATTCAGATTCACAAGCTCTCGATTCAATTTCGATTCATATGGGTATATTTCAGTTATAATGTCTCGTTTGCTTACATATGAAATAGACGATCTCCCAGATAATGCGGTTTAATATACAGGAGACCTTCTAAAATGTACATTATTAAAATGTTTTTTTGAAATAATAATATTTTATTAGTTTTTCATCATTTTTAACATTTTAGCTTTCTAAAAATTAATAAATCAATGTATTTAATCAATAAATCTTTTATATTGCATAGATTATATTTTGTTACATTTTTATTGTTTAATTGCATAATGTGTACTATTTACAGGCATTATTGATTTGTTGACACGAGTTTAAAACTGGAACCGTCTCTTTAAGAAAATTATTTTGGAATGCCCGATTCCCAATGTGCTCTAACCGTGCGTTCAGACCAGAGGAGGCGAGAGCGGCAAAATTCGCTCTGGCTGCCCTGCCAACAACGCTATCGAAGATTCGTAGACGCTCTGACGTAGTTGAAATAGGCAGCAACGTTTGTTCTGAATGCTTAGTTTTGTGAACTATATTTAAAGGGGCCTCAAAACATCAAGAAATGTCACAAGTAGCATATAGCATCAGTAGCGTATAAATCTGTTATATAAATCATAATATCCACTGTAAGCAAACAGCGACAGATCGTATATTATGGGAAAACCCGCTACGGCAATAATTCGTTTCTCCTCCATTTTGTCTTCACTATTGTTTGGTGGGAACCAAAGTTTACACGGTTGTGTTCTTTAGACTTCACTAGAGCGGAGCACTTCTATACTCCCAATAGGTTGCCGCCAAACTGAGTCAGAGCTCATTACCATAATGTTGCCCGAACTTGAACTTTCCTCTGACGCCCACAACGGCCAAGACGTGCCGGCCACGGACGTGCCGCTTCTCACCGCTGTGAAACGCTGGCTGCCATAGAAAATTAATTACTTCCAGTCAATTTGACGCTCTCAACGCCTCTGGTCTGAACTCGCCTCAATCCGAGTGGCGGAGGATGAATATCAGTTGCCTCCGCATCTGAGACAGTCAATACACGCATCTCATCACGTGACTCGTTGAGCGCGTTACCATGGAGACATAGTGCGTGTGGAGGCTTCACGCTATTCTCCGTGGCATCCACGCATGACTCACCATACGCCCCACCGAGAGCGACAACCACATTATAGTGACCACGAGGAGGTTACCCCATGTGACTCTACCCTCCCTAGCAACCGGGCCAATTTGGTTGCTTAGGAGACCTGGCTGGAGTCACTCCGCACACCCTGGATTTGAACTTGCGACTGCAGGGGTGCAGTCAACGTCTTTACTCGCTGAGCTACCCAGACCCCTCCAAGGTACAGTCTATTCTTGACAAATAATTCAACATTTACCAGCCAGTTGCCAATATACTGTATATACATTTTTCTCACATAGTGAGAAATTTAGTTGCAAATGCGAGTGATTTCCTCTTATTGTAGTGGTGGGTCGCACAGAGTAGAAGGTCGAGCCACGGCTTTTGAGAATCGATATTGAATCGACCAAATAAAAAATGTTTTTTTTTGCCCAGCCCTAATTTCAAGTGCATTTTTTGTACAAACATTTTAAATAATGGTGGGATTTTTTTCTTAATTTCTGACCCTATTATATGGGCATCCAATTACTCCACCACCTCCCCACTTTATCCTCTGCTCTTGATAAAATCCCACTTCAATCTTTCCCCATCCACTCTGAAAGTTTATTAGGAGTGTCTAATCAATAGATCAGATTTGTTTCTTTCCTCTGGTGTTTCTGAGGACAAACCCTTAGTGAGAACTAGAGCACTTAGGCAAATGCTTGTCTGGACTCTTTCTCTGTCAGAGCTATTAAAGTTGAAATAAATCTTTGTCGTAATGAGTGGGTGTGCCGTGGTGCTTATTCATCATGGAGTCAAGCTGTCTGTCACATCTATCTACAGCCCTCCTTTGGAAATAGATGGTTTAAAGCAAGCATGCATTTCTGCATCCTATTTTTCCAAAGCCCGAAAGCCCAAGAAACCAAATGTTAAATAGTGTTTACATTCCAGTGAGACGGAAAGAAGTGTAGCTTTATTTCTCAATTGGGACTCTGGCTATTGCGTTCCATAAGGAAGAGTGCAAGATGGGAGTTATTGGAGGGGAGTTGCATTGGGACGTGTTTTTTCCCAGGGTTGGAATGCCATGTTCAAAGGTGTGGGGTTAGCTCATGCTAATCCTCGACTCATGACTTTCTACCATTATTTGCACAGTGCATGTACAGTGCACATCCAAGCGCCACATGAAAGTGCACCGTACATCCACTTATAAAACAAATCTAGAGTTGCCACAAATTTCGCCACTCATTAAATGAGTAATTTTCACATGTTAAAGAGCTTTGCGGCAAACTCTTCATTGGACTACACTGAACATTGACTATGTTTACATGAACATCAGAAAGCAGCGTTCCCATTTACATTCACTGTATAAGCAACACTTACTCCCGTATGCATGTGGCTCGGTCAGTAAGCCGCTTTCTCCACAGCAGCGTAACTTCCCTGCGTGTAAATAACAAACGTGGTATCTATGGAAGACGTCGCCATTTTATTCCCCATCACTTCGCTTTTATTTCTAGTTATTCCAGAGCTGTTGCTGTGTTTGTTTCCTTACTTTCCATCATGATGTACAGGTAATTGCGCTGCAATAGTGGGGTTTCCCTCTTACATAAAACTCTTTGCCCGTGTCTAGAATGTGATCGATCTGAAGTCATCGTATTACAGTGATGATGCAATTTTTGAATTGAAATCTGATGCATTTCCGATTTGTTTATATGTTTCCCTCTTCATGCTGCATGAAGATATTAATTTGCGTTCTTACGTCACTAGCTTAAATATGCAGCTAACGAATGCATAAACGTGACCAGCTGGATATAAACTAATGGAAATAGATGGTAATAAATGGTGATAACGGTGTGACGTTTAAACATATGGGTAGGACATGCATGGATTTTTGTCACATTGTTCTAACCCCTTGAGGTTAGCTTTAATGTTAGCGTCCTCTCGGACTTGTCGGCAAACGTACTACTGTTCTCTACTAATGCAGCATCTAGACAACAAATGAATTACTTTATAATGATATGACAACGTGTACTGTAGTGTACTGTATACATACCTTTTTGTTGTTGATGTTTTTAATACACATCTGAAATGTTACGCTCCACGTGTCAAAACAAACACCACAAGGCATCAATGAAGTGATAGTTTTTATTTAGTCTCTAGAGGCCGCTCTCATACTGTATAATGACAGCGGACCCATCCCAGCCCCTCCAGCACCGGACGCAATAGGGTGAATTTTTGCAGATACCCGATAGTTCCAGAAATCTGTTATCGGTGCCGATTAATCGGCAAAACCGATATATTGCTCAACCTCTAAATCGGAATACACGCGATGGATGTTGTTTTTCACCCACGAGCACAAACTGATTTTTAAAGATGTGTTTCCTTCCCATTATTTTGCGGCATATGGTCTTTTTTTTATAAAAATATAGTATAAAGTATAAAGCGATTAAATTATGAGTACTCCACATATCTTACAGCGATTGTCATGACTCTGATTATGTCTACAGTTAAATTGTAGTATTGCCTTAATTTGTGCTGTAGATTCAAAAGAACTGACTCGTAAACCCCCCAAAATATCTATTTGGCTGAACTTCATTCATTGATGGGAAGTGGTTCCACATGTTTAACTTAAAATTACTATATAATCTCAACACAAACACATTGTGTAGAAAGAACCTTGTTGAATTGGGTCAACCCAACAAATTTAGATCTGTCTGTGTTACTCAAATAAATCTCTTTAATTTCTTTATTTACTAACTAGTGAAAGTGAATGCTTGCATGCTAAAAACACACTGGTTTGATGCACCACAGAGTCTAGTTTAGTAACTATGCTATGGTTACGCAGCAATTGCTCAATGAAGCCAGCAATCAATTTCATGTGCAACACCTACCTGTCCTCATCATTTGCTCAAGCTCCACTCTTCAACATAATGGAAACTAGTGGTCGACCGATATATCGCCAAGGCCGATACATTTTCCCATTTGGCCTATTTGATTCTTGAAAGCAACTTGGGTAGCTCGGTGGTAAAGATGCTGGCTACCACCCCTGGAGTTTGCTAGTTCGCTAGTTTGATTCCCAGGGCGTGCGGAGTGACTCCAGGATAGAGTCACATGGGGTAACCTCCTCGTGGTTGCTATAATGGGGTTCTCGCTCTCGGTGGGGCGTGTGGTGAGTTGTGCGTGGATGCTGCGGCTGATAGCGTGAAGCCTCCGCATGCGCTATATCTCCATGGTAATGGCTAAACAAACCCCATGATAAGACGTGTGGGTTGACGGTCTCAGACGAGGAGGCAGCTGAGATTCGTCCTCCGCCACCCGGATTGAGGCGAGTCACTACGCCACCACGAGGACTTAGAGCGCATTGGGAACTGGGCTTGCCAAATTGGGAGCGAAAGGGGAAAAAATCCTACATTGGACTACATTGGTTCACTCTGTATGTTTACTGCTGATTCAATAGCGGTGTTGCAGTGCAGGAAACACTGTCAAAGGATATTAGCAAGGTGTTGCGTCCGCATTGGCAGAAGAATGCACATTTGAAACTTGCAAACAGAACAAAAGTCATTAAAATCATACGGTTCCCATATATATATATTTTTTTAAATGCTACAGGTTCAGAATAATTTTAAAATATAGTTTAAAAACTATTTTTTACTGGAGACAGAATCATTTTCTAGCCTCTAATTCTACTCCTGAATTCCTTGGTATTTGTGCAACAGATATAAATAGATAGTTACGCTGGAATTTGTTATGAGTGTTTTAAAATAGGAGGCATGGCATGCATTGTAACAGCACATTGTTATGTGACACTACAATTCTCAGTAATTCATCAGAGTTGTGGGACGGCTAATGCATTTATACATACAAGTAAAATGCAAATTGGCAAGATGTTGAACAAAATAGCATAAGATGGCATCAAATGGCTGTTAATATGAGCTCTAAAGTGCTAGTTAAGAGCCTTCTCCTGACTCACTTTTTCCAGCAGAGCGTTTATACTATTAGAATTCTTTACAAATGCAGAATAACACTTCAGTGCTCCAGTGACCCCACACTGTTCCCAGAATGCAAATCCAGTGAGTCACAGATTGGCTGCTGTTTGACAAGCCTCTGCAGAACCAATAGAGAAGGAGTGGGCGAGCGAAAGAGAGAGATAGAAAGCCATTTTTTTAACTACCTCAGTATCCACACCCTGTGCCCTGTGGAATGTGAACATTGTGCGGGGGAGAGACACAGTGGCTTCAGCCGTCATACAGTTTGCAAAACACTCATAACCCTTGTCTTTGGGTGTCTGTTTAGGGTGATGATGTCAGAGGAGTGCAATCTTAACTGGAGCAATTCCCCTGTGGTTTTTAATTAAAGTGTTTGGCGAGTTGTCCATCGTTCCCTGGAGGTCTTGTGTACAGTACGCACGTCTCATGACTAATGGTCGCCTAATATGGGTATTTTTAAGGGCCAATAGGACTGCGTGAATATGACAAAAATCATAATTGGCATTTTTTTCCTTTGATATTGTAATCGCGATTATTAATGCAGGTTAATAGAAGTTACATTAAATACTTATTTGTTCAACTTCATGCCATATATTTTTATGTAGGCGACAGATTCAAAACAAGCTGCGTTTAATTACTTTATGCTGTTTTATACATCAGTAAAATAACGTCTCATTGGCCAGAGTAGTAGCATGACAACACTAAACTGTTTTTCGTTAAGAATGCTCTCGTTAAAAACTATATTTAGCCGTCTATTCAGCACAATACATCACTATTTTACACAGTGTCTACATTGTTTTGTCGCGTTGCTTGTTTGCAGTGTTATATATAGAGCAAGGTGGCTAATGGCCAATATAATGCCAATATATCTGATTCAATTAAGCAAATATGATTTACGCAAAATTGGGAAGATTGCTTTACATTTACATTTATGCATTTGGCAGAGGCTTTTATCCAAAGTGACTTACAGTGCACTTATTACAGGGACAATCCCCCCGGAGCAACCTGGAGTTAAGTGTCTTACTCAAGGACACAATGGTGGTGGCTGTGGGGATGGAACCAGCAACCTTCTGATTACCAATTATGTGCTTTAACCCACTACGCCACCACCACTCCATACACAGTATTTACTCAATCACTAAAAACATATACGAAAACATAAAATCTCCATTATTCATTGGCAATAGAGCGCAACAGTTTGGTTCCGGAAGTAAAAATCCCATTAATGTATCCCATAAATGAATAGATTTTCAACGATCGCTTATAAATCTTTAAAAACAGACCTACCGTGAGCTATGAGGCTGTTCATCGAAGGTATATATGCTTCCGTTGAAGCCATCTGTCCATGATATTTCAACTTCATTGTTTAAAAATCACAAATCCACCAATCAGAGAACTGAGAAACTTTTTGATTTTGGCACCATTCTGAGTAAATTCTAGAGACTGTTGTTTGTGAAAATCCCAGAAATACTCAAACCAGCCCGTCTGACACCAACAATCATCCATGTGATTATCTAATCAGCCAATCGTGTGGCAGCAGTGTATATAATCATGCAGATACGGGTCAGGAGCTTCAGTTAATGCTCACATCAACCATCAGAATGGGGAAAAATGTGATCTCAGTGATTTGGAGCGTGGCATGATTGCTGGTGCCAGACGGGCTGGTTTGAGTATTTCTGTATCACATTAATATATAATCACGTCTGAAACGAATGTTCTGATTGGCGGATCAGCTTTAGTCGGACTGTCTGTCTTGTCAGTGTCAACAGTTGAGCTCAATAAGTCCTCTTATTTTTTTTAACTCATCCCCTCCAACCACCTGTCACAATTCTTTCATGTTAAATATCCATTTTTACTTAGAAATGTTAAATTAAAGAGCTGTTTCTTATTAACTTTCAAACGCTGATCTACAAATCAAATTTTAAACCTGACATGATTTACAGACGCCGTTGTACAGCAGCTTGGTTTCAGCTTTTTCCTCTCTGTGGTTTTAAGCACAGGAGTCGTGTGACCTTTCTGAGTTTAGATTAGTGTTGTAATATGAGTCCCAGTGAGGCTGAGTCATGCTCTGCGGTTTAGCGGGATATTGTAGGCTAGTCATGACCTCCCTCATTACGTGGGGTGATAATTGCCCAAACATGCAGCAGGAATGAGTGAATCTTGACGTTCAGAGCCAGAGCCGCTGACTGATCCGACCAGATCTGCTGCCGTACGGATTCAAACACTGACTGAGCTAGGGAGGTTGTGGGAGCTCTGACTAGATGGATTTGGTGAGTTTGTGGTGGGCGTTTGCTGTGAAACTGTTGTGGGCGTGTTGATGATCATCAGTGAAATCATAATTGGCACATTGTGAAACTGATGTTGTACAAGAGTGAAGTTCAGACAGCAGATATCAGAGCACATTATATCTGTAGTGCTGCCTTAAATGGAGAGTTCACCCAAAAATTGCAATTCTGTAATGATTTACTCACTAAAACCATACGACTTTGTCACATTTATTGTATGGAAAATAGATGCAATGAAAGTGAATCTCCTTTAGTTCACAACTGAAGGGTTTAGGGTGCATAAATATTTTCGGAGAACTATCCCTTTAAAGTTGGAGTCTGCTTTATTGTTTACAATAACTAAAGTGTTTAGCCCAAAAATGGAAACAATTCTTTCATCATTTAACTATCTTTCATGTTCTAAAATCCGTGTGGAACCCTTAAAGGAATATTTCGGGTTTAGTACAAGTTATTTGTGGCATAATGTTGATTATCTCAAAAGCTAGTTTTGACTTGCACCTCCATTTCTTAAAAACAAAAGCAAACATCGAGGTTACAGTGAGGCACTTACAGTTAAAGTGAACTGGGCCAATGCGTAAACGTTCAAATACTCACTGTTTCAAGACGTAAACAATATGTGTGTTAACATGATTTTAGTGTGATAGTCACTTGCTAAACGAGTCTGTGTGTAATTATTGCTAATTTTACAACTTCGATTGCATGACGATGTCAACAAACCCAACTGTAAAAATGACGACTTACACAACTTAACAAACAAACAATACACAAGATTTATTCAAAGAATTCATGAAAGTTCTTTTATAGAATTCTAAACTTCACATTTCTGCCTTGAAACAATCCAAAAATTGGCCCCATTCACTTCCATTGTAAGTGCCTCATTGTGCCTCGATTTGTGCTTTTTTGTCTCCCCAAATTGGATTGCCCAGTTCCCAATGCGCTCCAAGTCCTCGTGGTGGCCTAGTGACTCGCCTCAATCCGGGTGGCTGAGGACAAATCTCAGTTGCCTCCGTGCATCTTATCATGTGGCTTGTTAAGCGCGTTACCATGGAGACCCAGTGCTTGTGGAGGCTTCACGCTATTCTCTTTGGCATCCACGCACAACTCACCACACGCCCCACTGAGAGCGAGAACCACATTATAGTGACCACGAGGAGGTGATCACATGACCTCCATGTACCTGGGCAGGTGGGACATGGCATTTACCAGTAACCGTCCCTCCACTCTTAGCCCCACATACTTCAGTCATTAAATATAGAAGAAAAATGGGTTGATTTTGCGTAAAGGAGGTGTGACCTGTAACATGGTGTCCAGACGGAGTCGAGATAAGAAGGTCATGAAGCTCACAGACTGCTTGGATTTAGATATTAGTTAAATAAGTTCATTGCGACCACCCTAACGCCCCCACTGGTGAGTGGTGCAATTACAAGCTCACAACGCAAAATCCGAAATTCGTCTTTGTTTTTGCTACATAGGGAATTGTATTTTAAGGGTAGACAGCTTTACCATGAGAATTGTGCTGTTGAAATACAAGCTGAAAATAGAAGTATTGTAAACACGGTGACTCTGAATCTGTATTTTGGACATTGTAAATATTTTTTTATTTAATGCAAAATCGTAGAATTTTCCCTGGAATGTTTATAAAATGGTCTGATATCTGAAAATGGAGTGAATCTGCGAGCCGAGTGTTGATGATGACCTGTAAACTAGAGCAGAGCTTTACTGGAGCTCATTAATTATTCATGTTTCATACTTATGAGGAGACATAATGAACTGTGCTTTAGGTCATGCTGCAAACTCTTCTGTTGCATTGTTTGTCACTATAAAAAAATAGAGTTTGACTCACAAAATATATATATTTTTAATTCTAAGTAAGGGGCCGTTTAGTTTAACACATTGCTGCAGAATAAGAAGACCACTATTAATCCTTGATATTGTCAACCCTGCATGCACCCTCAGTAGAGCGCAACTGTGTAGAAACATTATATTTAATTTTTATTGCAAAATATACCCATATGTACACATTTATAAGTAGTTTAGACCGACTCAATTACGTCATTCGCAGTGCATCATGGGAGCGCGCGGTCGTTTCAAGGGTTTCGTTTGCCAGTGTTCTCTGATTGGTGGATATTTCTGTGCTGGACCATGGGTAATGTAGTTGTTTATCATGAATTCCGCTATCAAACACGATATTTAAACAACGTAGTTAACGCAGATGGATGGCTTCAACGGAAGTATTATACCATCGATGAACAACCTCATAGCTCACGATAGGTTTGTCTTTAAAGGTTTATAATTTATCTTGGAAAATCAATTAGTCTATGGGATTTTTTTCTTCCAGAACCAGACTTACCGCTCAATAAACCACACAGTGATGGTGACTCTCAAACTACATTATTATTAAATGTAGGGGGGCCTGGTCTTCTAAGCAACCAAATTGGCCCGGTTGCTAGGGAGGGTAGAGGCACATGGGGTAACCTCCTTGTGGTCACTATAATGTGGTTCTCGCTCTCGGTGGGGCGTGTGGTGAGTTGTGCGTGGATGGTGCGGAGAATAGCGTGAAGCCTCCACACGCACTAGGTCTCCGCGGTAACGCGCTCAACATGTCACATGATAAGATGTGTGGATTGACGGCCTCAGACATGGAG
This sequence comes from Moxostoma hubbsi, assembly GCA_032164185.1. Lineage (NCBI taxonomy): Eukaryota > Metazoa > Chordata > Actinopteri > Cypriniformes > Catostomidae > Moxostoma > Moxostoma hubbsi. Next base: position 20,535,497 of record JAVLUX010000041.1, read on the forward strand.
GCAACTGAGATGCGTCCTCCGCCACCCGGATTGAGGTGTGTCACTACGCCACCACGAGGACTTAGATCGCATTGGGAATTGGCCATTCCACATTGGGGAGAAAATGGGAAAAAATCCACGAAAATTTTTTTTTTTAAATCTTGAGTCAAAATATAAATGAAACATGGAAATAAAGTTTCAGGATTTTGAACAATTAAAGCTAAGGCAGTAAATGAATAAGAAATGTTTAAGATTCCACACAATTTCTTGGTCACTTCTCAGATAAACAAACTTGCGACTGTGTCAACTCGTTTTGTACAAAAGCTCAGGTTTTCTTGCTTCCATTGAAGCACACACACACACACAAGCCGCTCTGTAGAAAAATAAGTCGACACATTAACCAGGAAAATTAAAAATGGCACTCAATGTCAAAACATTTTTCCCCATTAAACTGTTCAACAGTTTGGCTTTATATTACAAAGGCTGCGCTTAAATGACTGTCTTGCTAATGTTACACATTTTCTATCTAATTAATAAATCAAATATTATTAAAAAGAGGATATCTGGAGCAGACAAAGTTTCATTTCACCTCCTAAAGTCCTCTAGCAAGACCAGCAATGTAACTATAGAAATCACTTGTGTTCACATTTGAGTGTTCTTTAAATCTGTGCGTGCTTGCAAGTTATTTTCCAGCCGAGCGGCTGTTTTAATCGCCTCAGGTGAGCGAGGTCCCGTCTTTCACCACACCATGATGACATGCTAATTTTGTTCATTAAAAATGTTTTGACTGGCCAAATTATCCTTTATTCTGTGTGCACGTCATGTTCAGTACAATACATTAGGTGTATTGTACATTTCTCACAGGCCTTATAGCTATTTTGTTTTTATTGGTTTTAATTATTGATGTTTATTGTACATCATAGGCTAATGCAAGTCATGAAATACGTGCAACTTTTCAGTGCATTTTCTCTCTCTCGTAGAGAGTTATTTTCAACAATGTCCTGACTGTTTTATTATGTTAAGTAACTTTTCCTTACTTTTGATTTCCATTTAGAACTGGACATAAGGGTTGCTATTGGTCCTGCGCTATTCATCCAGTTCTTTTCAATAAATATGCCTGTATTCACTGACGCTGATTCATTAAATATATGTCATGCTCCATATTTAATGTAGCCTACAGTGGTAATAATGCAAGGCAAGCACATCACAGATAAATGCCCCATTTTCAGCTGAATTTAGCGTCTGATTTGGCTGTTGGAATGTTTTTTTTGACTGTTTTCTGACGGATTCTTTCTTTTTAGATTAGTTGACTTGTCGACTCCAAGGTTTTCGCTTAAACGTCAGTCAAATTAGTTGATCCGCACATCTTTAATGTTTACCTAGAACTAGAGGTCGACCGATAGTGGATTTTGCCGATACGATAACTATGGCGGTGGGATTGGCCGATAACCGATTAATCGGCCGCTAGTTTTTCCAAAATGATTTATAGAAAGTAAAAAAAATACTTTCTTCACTATGACAAAGAGTCCAAAATTAATGAAATCCTAGATGCAGTTTTTGTTCAACCAAAATCCCAATAACAACCAGAAAAAAAAAAATTCAGATTTGGTGCATAACGTGGGACTTTTATGTGTAAACAAGCCTGAAACACACCGGAACTCTTATTTTGAAATGACTAAATGGTGAAAAACTATTGGCAACTATTGCCATAGTTTTATGCCAATAACTGATTGATCCAAAAAGCAACTATCGGCACTGATTAATTGGTAAAACCGATATATCGGTCTACCTCTACCTAGAACAGCAATTAAAGAATGAACAGCCCCCAAGTCTGTATTGTAATTTTTGTATATATGGGGCTATTTTTAAAGTGAAATTTGTTAATTTTGTCATGCTTTTTATGCAAAATATCTTGTTTAAATCGATGAAAATAGTACTGTTATATGTTAACGTTAATAATATTGGAAGTTTTTCTTAAAATGCCGATGTAAAGAAGCGTGTGTGTGTGTGTGTGTGTGTGTGTGTGTGTGTGTGTGTGAGATAGATGGTAGAATGTGTTCAAATCCAGGTGCGCATTAATTATGAAATTGTTCGGGACTGCAACTCTGGTCTTTTCTCATGCTTGTTTTAAAGCGACCAGCCGTGACCCAAAACTGTGGCTGATCCATTTGTCTCTGATTTTCTGCCCTTTACGGTGTAGAAACAGGTGTGTATTTGTGCTATCAATGCAAACGACAGGGAGGAACTGAAACCTAAGTTCCAAAATTCACCTGGATCTCCCCTCTCTCTCTCTCTCTCTCTACAGGAAGCTGATCTCTCTCGCTCACACAGACACACACACACGCTGGAGATGTTGAGGTGTGACAGCAGTGTGTGTTGATGGCTGGATGTAGGTGAGCACTTTGCTGGCCTCTGCTGGAAGTTTTTCGTAAATGCAAATCTATATATCGTCTATAATGTTGCTACACCTCTCCATCACAAGCCCTTCTCTTCCCTTTCTCTCACTCTCGTGGGGTCCATAATGCGCAGGGGTCCAATGGTGTGTTGAAGGCACCATGGGGAGCTGCTGTAGCTGTCCCGAGAAAGAGATCATCCCTGACAACCATCACAATAAATTCAAGGTGAGCATCTCTCTCTCTCTGTCTCTTTGCACTACGAGATTAATCATCCTTTCACACATATACTGTGTAAAACAGCTGGTTGATGTCATGTGCTGAGAGAAAAGTTCCAGAAAGAGCTGTTGTTGTGTTCAAAGAAGGTGGGACACTTACTGTAAGTGTGTTTGTTACAATGCTGAACACTACATACACTATTAGGGCTGTGTCGATACATTCAAACATCGATATATCGACATCGATATATCTAACAACACATAGCGTGGATGCTGTAAAGAAGCCATTCGACCAATCAAACACTGGTGTCAAAGTCCCTGCCGCTGGTCTTAAAGAGACAGTACCGTTTTAGCACTTGTTCCAGTACATATCTATGTAAATACTTGTAAATAGTACAAATATTATGCAACAATATACTGTATATATGCAATATAATATATGCAAATTCAATACACCATATTTATTGATGTAATATATATTTAAAAAAAGCTAAAATGTCACCAAAATGATGAAAAACTAGTAAAATAAAATTTGTAAAATGTATATGTCCGTAATTTAATAAAACCATCCTAATCATTTTACTCACAGACAAAAATATAGCGACTAATAGCTAAGTATATGTCTTGACTATCACGGTGCATTCAGAAAGTATTCAGACCCCCTTCATTTTTTTTTTTCACATTTTATTATGTTTAGCCTTATGCTAAATTGCTTTACATTTCCCCATCAATCTACACTCCACACCCCATAATGACAAAGCAAAAAACAGATAACTTTGCAAATTTATTAAAAAGAAAAAACTGAACTATCACATTGACAGTATTCAGACCCTTTGCTATGACACTTGAAATATCTCGGGTGCATCCCGATTCTCCGGATCATCTTTGAGATGTTTCTACACTTTGATTGGAGTCACCTGTGGCAAATTCAATTGATTTGGAAAGGCACACACCTGTCTATATAATGTCTCACAGCTGAAAATGCATATCAGAGCAAAAACCAAGCCATGAGGTCAAAGGAACTGCCTGCAGAGCTCAGAGACAGGATTGTGTCGAGGCACAGATCAGCGGTAAGGCATCAAAAAATCATTCCGGCTGCATTGAAGGTTCCCAATGAGCATTGTGGGCCTCCATAATTCTTAAATGGAAGTTTGGAACAACCGGGACTCTTCCTAGAGCTGACCCGCCCGGCCAAACTGAGCAATCAGAGGAGAAGGGCCTTGGTAAGAGAGGTGACCAAGAACCTGATGGTCACTCTGGTTGAGCTCCAGAGATCATGTGTGGAGATGGGAGAAACTTGCAGAAGGACGACCATCACTGCAACACTCCACCGATCTGGGATTTATGGCAGAGTGGCCAGACGGACGCCTCTCCTCAGTGCAAGACACATTAAGCATCTATAGGACTCTCAGACTGGGCCGAAGCTTCACCTTCCAACAGGACAATGACCCAAAGCACACAGCCAAGACAACACAAGAGTGGTTTAGGGACTCTGTGGATGTCCTTGAGTGGCCCAGCCAGAGCCCGGACTTGAACCCAACCGAACATCTCTGGAGAGACCTGAAAACGGCTGTCCACCGACGGTCCCCATCCAACCTGGCAGAGCTTGAGAGGATCTCCAGAGAAGAAATGGCAGAAAATCCCCAAATCCAGATGTGCAAAGCTTGTCGCATCACACCCAAACAGAATTGAGCCTGTAATCGCTGCCAAAGGTGCTTCAACTAAGTACTGATTTAAGGGTCTGAATACTTATGCCAATGTGATATTTCAGTTTTTTATTTTGAATAAATTTGCAAAGTTATAAAAAATCATATACTTCCTTTCATTATGGGGTGTGGAGTGTAGATTGATGTGAAAAATCATAATAATAATAATTTAAAGCATTTTAGCATAAGGTTGCAACATAACAAAATGTGAAAAAATGACTTTCTGAATGCACTGTATGTTGGTATTGCTTATATGCCACGTTTTTGCTTATAACTTCACGAAAAATAAACAAACAGAACATAACACACACCATTACTTAGAGGAGGCGATTATCTTTCAAACGAGTCCACACACAAGATAATCAGATGTATAGATCATTAGATAATCCACATGAAGCACAATGTTACATATGACCACCAGGAGATGGCGCCAAATACATGACACAGACTCAATGATGACTCAAATGACACAGAATGAAACTCATTCTGTGAAATCTCATGACTAAAATCATGTCTGCATGCTATGCAAACCTTTAGTCATTGTTGTGTTTAATCACGTAAAACATCAGTTCAGTCCAGTGTGTCCAAACTTTTAAGTGGTAGTGTATGCGCACACAGTGTACAGATTCTGATTTCAGAAGTCATATTAAGAGATATTGGGTTTAGAAGTGTGTAGAGCCTAAAACCGTTGTGCTGTGTAGGTGATAAATGTGGACGATGATGGAAATGAGCTGGGGTCGGGCGTGATGGAGTTAACCGAGGAAGAGCTCATTCTGCACACGCGCAAACGAGACGCTGTGAAGTGGCCCTACCTCTGCCTTCGTCGCTATGGCTACGACTCCAACCTCTTCTCTTTTGAGTGTGGCCGGCGCTGCCAAACTGGTCAAGGTGAGACCTTTGATTCTCATGGTCACTGTATAACATGCCCAGTTGGGCCCAGTTCTGCTTTTACTATACAAATGTTATATTGTTATATTTATTTATATTCTTCTCTTCTGCTCAACTCTGTGTGACGGCATCCTGATATGTTCAACATTAATAAAGATATGTTACTGGTATTAAAGGGATAGTTTAATATAAAACTGAACCAAAAAGACAAACACACACACACACAGGTGTCGGGCAGCTTCCCGTAACTCTCTCTCCCTCGCACTGTTGTCTCCGGTCGCCCTTATCCCTCTCGGGCTTCAACAGCCTAATTAGGGTCCGGGTAGGCAGAATCACGACCCGGCCCCACCCGCCGCCCTGTCACATTTTGGTCGGTGCTGCGTCTTTAAATTTTTAAAATATTCAGCAGTATTTCACCAAACAATGATCAGCTGATGGAAAAGACATATACCGGCATATATATACATCAAGATGCGCTATAGATCAGATTTGCACTTGCAAATTGTGTTCAGAAGTGATTTTGTTGGTGCATAATAATTGGTGCATATTCATTCTTAGTGAATTCCCCCAAAATGCAAAATGACTTTCCTTTTCGGCTGACATCACCAAATCCTCTTCTATTTCACACCACCCACCATATAGAGACCATATACGGACCTGAAGGATAAAATCAACTCCTATCATAACATTACTGAATTGAACTGGGTGGCAAACGTTTCCTGTTGACTGACTGTTGTGGCCTCTGTTCGTGTGTGTTTGGTTGGTGTTGTTTACTCATAACCCTCTCTTTCTCCACAGGTATATTTGCATTTAAGTGTGCGCAAGCTGAGGAGATCTTCAACATGCTGCAGGACATCATGCACAACAACAGCATCAGTGTTGTGGAGGAACCAGTGCAGGAGCCGGAGCTTCCAGTCACACCACACACTCCCACCAGTAAGAATATACGCATAAACACACTTCTGCCCTCACGGTAATACTGACCTTACTAACTCCATTACTGCTCTTTCCTTAGCTCCTGGTTACTCTGTCCCAACGGTAGCAAACACAATCGGACGTTACCCGTCATTTGGCGACAGCTCCTCGCGGCCTTCGAGCCGTCATCCGTCAGTGGGCAGTGCGAGGTTACCATCAGTCGGGGAGGAGTCAACACACCCGCTACTGCTAAATGATGAAATGGTAATTTTTTTGGATATTTTTAAGGTGTGCTATTATATTCTAAGCATTTATTACTTACATAGGAGGGACTCAAGCTAAATCTATAGATGAAAATATTTGTATACAAAGGATTTTGGAGATTTTGTCTGTGACGAGACAAAAAAAATGGCAATAATCAAACGGTTTTAATTAAAACATACTGTTAATGAAAATATGACAAGAAAACAATTATACTGCAATATATTTACTAGGGGGCCTAGCATGTATTGATGCTGACTATCACCCCTGGAGTCGCTGAGTGACTTCAGCCAGGTCTCCTTAGCAACCAAATTGGCCCGGTTGCTAGGCAGGGTAGAGTCACATGGGGTAACCTCCTCGTGGTGGTAATTAGTGGTTCTCTCAATGGGACGTGTGGTGAGTTGTGTGTGGATCGTGGAGAGTAGCATGAGCCTCCACATGCTGTGAGTCTCCGCGGTGTCATGCACAACGAGTCGCGTGATAAGATGCGCGGATTGACGGTCTCAGAAGCGGAGGCAACTGAAACTTGTCCTCTGCCACCCGGATTGAGGTGAGTAACCGTACCACCACGAGGACCTCCTAAGTAGTGGGAATTGGGCTTTCCAAATTGGAATAAAAGGGGGATACAAAACAAAACAAAAAAAATACACTAACACTGTATTTATTTATTCACTTTTTTAAAGAAAGAAAATCTAGAAAGAATCGATTGAAATAATCCAGTCATACTATGTTTGGTGATATTCCTGTTTCAACCTACAATGTATTGTTTACTACCATATTATTGATTATAAGTCAATCATTGACACACAGTTCACAGCAATCCATTACACAAGTGAATTTATCAATCAGTTGGAGATTTATTATGAGGGCTTGTTTAAGGACCCGTCAATGTACACCTGCGTCAGACATGCTTGAGTAGCGTCTCGGGTGCGTTTGCATCATAAACATAATATTTTAGGTCACTGTGTCAAGTTAAATATAGTTTAATACTTAGAACACATCTTGAGATCTCTTAGTTCAGATTTGCGCTCCATCAAGTGTTTTAAACGCAAGAACGTAACGCATGTTTGTGTTGTTCTGCTGAAGTGTTTCTTCACTGTATAAACTGTGTGTTGCTCATACAGCTGAAGTGTCACTTACTGCCCCCTGGAGTAAACAGGTGGTACTACAAGCATTTCTCAGGAATCTTCCTTATTACGGTCCGGGGGCGATTAATTGCGTAATTGTTTAATGCGTTATTTTTAATAAATGTAATCGCACTTAATGCGTTAAATCGACAGCCCTAATATATATATATATGTGTGTGTGTGACAATAGTCAGGTACAGTATATCCACAACAAAAATGTAATATCTGCACAGACAATGAAGCCATTGAGCAGCTGAACTTAAACTAAGTTACATACTAGTCAGAATGTGTAACTTGCTTTGTGAATACGCTGTTTACTTAAAAACACAAAATCCTAAACAGAATTCACAAACGAGTACTTCTATAACGGAGCTACTAATTCAGTATATTCATTGTTTTCTGTTCAGGTTGTCAGGGCAGTTTTCTTTTCTTTAATCTCACACATAAACATTCATCTCTAACATGTTTCAAAATATCTCATGCAGGTTTTTGTCATTTTGCACATTATTATCATCTAAAATATGTTATTTCTGTTGCATAAATTAATAGGTCGAAATTAATGAATGGGACATGATAAAAGAAGGACATTTTATTCAAAGACAAAAATGATGATTAAAATAAAAACCGAGTGATGCACCGATGTGGAATTACTGGGCCGGTAATGATCATTTACAGCTCGTTGTGGCCGATGCCGATAACCGATATTTAAAAAAAAATAAATCTTTTAATTTTCAATCCTTTAACCTAGAATTTCTAGCTTATTGATTAAAAGCTTCTCATTTAAAAAACTTTTAAAATCATGGAATTTGGACTTGCTGCGAGTAAAGGTTTGGCTGATGTAACATGAACCACAAATGTGCCAATATTACAAACGTGTGCTCATTTGAATGAGAAATAAATGCATAAATTATATGGAGTGTTTACGATAATCCTGATGACTATAGAGAATAATGAACTTTAAACAGCTGTAATAAAGCATTTAACCTAAATGAAGCGATAACCAGCATGTGACGAACATTAAACAGCAAATACAAACCCTAATCTCGGGAAACATGCTGTAAAATGTATCCTAACTTATGTAATGCCATCATAATGGGAGTAGATAACGTCATACAGGACATCATACATCATCTTCTGCTCCATACGTTTTTGTGTTTGTACTTTTTACCATAATTCCAATTTCTTTAATTTAAGCATTACTTTATCTGTTTTATTTCTTTATTCGTTTATATGCTTTATTATACTGTTGCATCTTACATCTTGGCTAAGCCCTGAGAGGCTTTTTTTGTTTGGATGTTTATTTCAGATGTGTGAGGTATTTGCATAAAATGATTTCCATGCACCCAGTCATGCCAAAAAAATGCAAAAAGTCTCAACTCGTAAAATACAACAAGCACATTCCTTTCACTCACAAACGAGTGTTTTTAGCCATCTCTCTGACACATTTTTCAATATAAATGTACCGTGTTAGGTTGTGTTTGGACTTTAATTGCAATACTGTTCTGTAAGGAACGATGTGCTATTTCCCACATTCTGTTTAGGTTTCATGAAGTAATACGTGAAAATTATCGCCCTGTCTTTGCAGGTGCACACTTATGTCAACACAACGGGTCTGCAAGATGAGAGGCGCTGTCGCAGCAGTGGCCACGCCCCTCTGGAAATCCAGACGTCCAATTCAGAGAGCGCGATTCCAGCATCGCCCAATGAGGTCGAACCGCAGGTGGTTTTGGAGCCAGAGAGTGTTACGTTTGTGTTAGGCCCCACCCCTGTACAGCGACAAATGCTGCTTAAAGAGAAGCCGCGAGAATTCGGCGAGCAGGACTTGGGTGCGGTCAGTTCTAGTATAAAACATGCTGGAAAGACCATAAATGGCTGCGTGGGATCCGGGACAGACTGCGACACAGGTTACGACAGCGACGAGCGAAAGGAGGCGTCGCACGAGCAATACAACGGAGTGGCCCCTCCTAGACGCAACAGACCCCCAGTGCCTCTACCCGACACCCACAACGCCAATAACTCCGCCCAGAGGCGGACTGCACTGCTCAACTATGAGAACTTGCCAGCATTGCCTCCCGTGTGGGAGACTTGCAAACCGTACAGCGAGGCGGAGGACGAAGAGGAACTCAAGTCGCCCTCTCTCAACGGATTTCATCTGCCACATTCCTTCGACCCCCAACACAACTACGTCAACACGGAGAACGTCACGGTGCAGCTCAGCGCGCACAACCTCCAAAGTTCCAGCGCTCAACCTACAGTCTTCAACTTTGACCTCCGAAGGCTCGGGGTGGGCGACCCGCTCCGGCAGCTCAACTACATTGAGGTGGAGATGGACAAAGTATCGGACTCCAGTGGGCCTCAAACCCCAAAAACACCCACCACACCCTTACCACCCACCCCTACGCGGCGGACAGAGCTGTACGCGGTTATAGACATCGCACGCACGGCCGCTATGTCCAGCTTGCAGAAAGCACAGCCACGTGACGACGGCACATCCAGGAAAACTCGACACAACAGCACGGACCTGCCCATGTGATTCGACCCGGCTCTGATCACTGCTGCGGTTCTTTTATTAATTCAGTAATAAAATTGCTTTTGCTTGTCCAATTGAAGAATTGAAGCCTATTTTATGACCATTACGATTTTTAGTATCGTGACATTATTTTCATGACAATTAAACCACACCTGGACTCGCGAGTTCGAATCCAGTGACTCCAGTCAGGTCTCCTTAGCAACCAAATTGGCCCGGTTGGTAGGGAGGGTAGAGTCACATGAGGTAACCTCCTCGTGGTCGCTATAATGTGGTTCTCGCTCTCGGTGGGGTGCGTGGTGAGTCGTGCGTAGATGCTACGGAGAATAGCGTGAAGCCTCCACACACGCAACGTCTCCACGGTAACACACTCAACAAGTCATGTGATCAGATGCGCGGATTGATGGTCTCAGACGCGGAGGCAACTGAGATTCGTCCTCCACCACCCGGATTGGGGCGAGTCACTACGCCACCATGAGGACTTAGAGTGCATTGGAAATTCCAAATTTGGGAGAAAATTCCAATTTTCCATTATGCATTGGGATATTTTAGTTTGAGGGTTTTTTCGATTCCCATTTTTCTCAATTATGATTTAGATCAGATTCTCCTGACTATAACACAGTATTTAAATATTTTTTCAATTAATAAAAAAGCATAAATTATAGGCGTTACAATAAACTCTACCATCTTGATGTAGTTGCCACAGGCCTGAAATGCACAAGTGAAACAAATAAACGCTCATTAAACGTCACGTGACGTAAAGGCAGGTACTGAACGGAAAATAACAAGACAGGTATAAATGAGGAAGCACAACGGTTTTCCAGACCTCATTCACAAATGCTGTGATGTTTTCTCCTGTTTTGATGTCGAAGTGTTCGAAATAAAACATTTTAGTTACTTGATGTAATACACTCATTTTGCACTTGAGAGCAATAAATGATGCTCACGGTATTTTAGAATCACACGGTACACTGCAGTCACTTTAAATGCTCATTCTTACTCCATAAGCTCTCTGAATAGTGTCTCCGCATGTGTTTCATCTCTCCGCTCGCGTCTGTCCACCAAAGACACACTCGCTGCCCTGTTCGGGTAGACTCCGATCCGGTAATGTCTTTCAGAGCAGCGCTTGGTGAGATGTTGCAAATCTCATGGATCCCTTCTGGGCAGGAACGGCTCATCAAGTGCATCCGTAGGATAGTCGGATCATTGCAGCAATATGAATACAAGTATTGGGCTGTTTTCAGAGGGAGAATGTATCAGGTGCTGTGTGTGGAATCTACCTTCATATGCATCACTGTCTGATGTCTTACGGGCAAACGTGGTTGTATCATTCAAAGCAAGCTTGAATGTTCCTCTTAAAGGTTTCCAAACAGACTGCAGACTGTTCTACACATCCTGTTTATATTGTAAAGTTTATTTTATGCTCCAATTGCATTATTATCATGTTATTTTCTACCATTTTGAGAGAGAGCGTGCAAATATAGGAACATTTACGTGTACCAAACATTCATTAATTGTAGAAACAAATGAGTGCTATCGAAATAATTGTACAAAATATAGATTATTTGCCAAATCCTTTTGTCTAGGACGCAAGAAATTGAGTGATTGATTCAAATATCCCTTGTATGGGTCGAGTTTTTTTTTTAAATTTTGTTTAATTTCAGTTAATATGCATTGTGTGTGTGTGTGTGCGTGTGTGTGTGTGTGTGATAGGTGCGAGTATTCCACAATTTATGGACATTGTATGGAAACTAGTTTTGATATTTGTATTTGATATATTGGCAATTGATATCAGTTTAGCAGAAATGTTTGTATTTTTTAAAACAAGACAAAACATGTTTTTTATTTTGTGATATGTACACCATTACATCCTCTGCCATTCAGTGCCAACTCTATTTTTGTAGCATGGCAAAAAAGAATTAAAAAGCAAAACTTGGGTCTGTTTTCACTGTTTAAAATGAGATAAATACATATTTGTGTTCAATCTTTACACTGTGTGTTACAGATGCATGTAGTTGATGAATGAATTATATGTAAGTGCATCAGGTTTTAATGAAATAAGTGTCACCGGTCTCGGTGAACGCTCTAGACTCTGTAAACATCAAACAAAAATGTGTCCGCGGTCTCCGACGCTTTTGACTCGTCAATCATTTTGCACGTTCTCATTATATTGTAGTTGCAGCGAATTATTGAGGCGTAATGCCATTTTTATGCCGTGTTGTTCATAACAGTTGCCAGTAGAGGGCGCTGTTTTGCTGCAGTTGGTTTTGACAACCACTTCTACATGATGTTCGGTTCAAAAGCTCATTTGGTATCTTTGGGTTTTGGAAAGAGGGGGCGTGGCTAATCCAACGGCTCAGTCTCGTGGAAGTAGAACGGCCAAAAATCGCTTAAAGCACCTTTAAAGACATCCTTCTAGATTCTGGTTCAGAACAAACTTTTTAAGGCCCTATATTGTTAAATCCCTGAAATGTGGCTATTTCCATAAATTGTACATACATTTTACTCTTTTTTTCAATGGTCAAAAACCAAATGGTATGAAGCTAGTTTTTCACACTCCAATTTTGGAATAATACACCCCCCCCCAAAAATTGTTGGTTTAGTTTAATTCAATTGTGGACATTAGTTCCACACAATGAAAATGAGTTTCTTTTATATAAAATTAAAGTGTAGGCTCTACTCAAATACATTGTGTAGCGAAAACCTAAATGAATTGAGTTAACCTAACTTAAATTTGATCAGTTGAAATAACTCTATTGAACCTTAGAAACACATTAGCATATTATACCTATATACATATATACTGTGCAAAAGTCTTGGTCACATAAGATTTCACAAAAACATTTGTCTTAAGATGGTTCAATTTTAGTGTGTTAATGGGAAACAGGGCTGAACTGGCAATCTGGCATACCGGGCATTTTCCCGGTGGGCCGACGCACTTTGGGGCCGAACAGGGGTGGACTAGCCTGCGGGATAACAGAGTAGGCCGCGAAACGTGCCGAATGGGAACGGACCAAAAAACGGCGCCGTGATTTTTTAAAAGCCGAAATAATTAGAAGAACTGCGGCAAATTCTCCAAGAAGCTTGGGACATCCTATCTGCCACCAACCAAGTAAAACGGTGTCCAGGTGTAACTGAGGAGAATTGGGGCTGTTTTAAAGACAAAGGTGGCCACACCGAATATTGATTTAGCTCTTTTTTATGTTTACTGGACCTTTGTTTGACATTAATTGATAAATGGAAAATATTTATGTCATTATTTTTGAAGACATCCTCACAATGCAACATTTTTTACAAGTGCACAAATCGTTTGCACAGTATCTTGGTGTATCTTTTGTACTGTGTGACAGGTACGGTGCTGTTGAGAGTTTAAAGGTCCCCAAACTCTCATTACAATGATCTCTCAGGATTTGCACGGTTGGCACGGTTGATTTGGACACAACCTTGACCTAATCATTGGCTCCACTTTTGTCCACAGTGGTAACAAAATTAATTCAACATGACAAGACAGATTAAACACACTCAGTGTAAACATACATTAAAATAACACTTAATCTTACATTTTACTCACCCAAATCCATTGCAAAAGCATGCTGGGAACTGGAAATCCTCAGCCCGGCTTCAACGACACTTAAGCAATAAATATTCTTCACATAGTCCCAACACGATTGGATTAAGTGAACATAGATGGACCGTACGCAGTGAAATTATGCTGAAGAATTGTCATGCATACGTTAACTGAGTGAACATCATCCGTTAGACGTCTCAATTCATTTGAACATTTCGTAGCAATGTGATCATGGCAGTATTTCATGACTTTGCTGAATATCACTGGGACTTTACTCAATATAAACATGTTCTCATCCCAAACATAAGCTGATTCAAGTGTCCCGTTTCAGTATTTTCATGAGAGCTTGGCGCTTCAATCACATCATCTAAACAACCTAATTGTACACTAAAAGTAAAACTGCCCTCTTAAAACATGTTACTTTGATTATTTATGGGTTTTAAGCTAATAAATGAGGCAATAAAAGTCCAAACAAAACACCACTAATGCATGATTTTCTGTGAAGCTGCTTTGAAACGATGTGTGCTGTGAAAAGCGTTATACACATAAAAATGACTCAAGACAATGAATCTATTGTGCAATCCATTGAACAACTCCCAACAGAGGCAAACAGGTGTAAAGAGTTACCCTTGTCCCTTGTTACCAGATGCCAAATGCACACTTACAAACCTCTCCAACAGATGGCAGTCTTACACACTAAATAACAGCAATGGTTTAAAATGAATGGCATGCATGTTTAAAACCATCTGCTATGCTTAAATGTAGTTATAATAATAATAATTAACTGACTGTTATTATAAATGGCTATTTAAAGTCTGTTAGTGAAATGGATTAACATTAGAATTAAATCCCACAAAGTTAAATACCTAATCTTAAAGCATAAAACTATGCATCATTTTTGGATAATGTACGCCACCATAACACATATTGTTTAAAATAATAGTACCCTTACAAACCCCCGAGTGGATACAAGCAAAACTGGTCTCCAAGCTAATGATGTTCAACCATTAGGATATGGTTGCAAACCAACTGATCCGGTGTCTCACTGAGTATTGTTACTCACCAGAGGTTCACTTTGATATACTGTGTCGCCTCCTGTTGTGTGTTGCTTGTAAGTGGCAGGAGTCAGAGCAGAGGCTCATGGGTATCTGTGCGCAGCGCTCATTATCTCTGTACACTGATGCTCTCGCTGTGCTCTGAACATGTGTTTGTGCCTTCATTTCTGTCGGTTTCTCAGTGGCTTTCATGCTGTCAGAATCATGTGGGGTGGTTTGTAGCTGGACTTCTGTATTACTGACACACCAGCAATGGCCGTGATACAGGTATGTAAATAGAAACATAATGCAAAAGTACTTAAAGGAATATTCCAGGCTCAATCGACAGCATTTGTGACAAACTTGATTTACCATAAATAAATAATATCAACTCGTCCCTCCTTTTCTTTAACATAATCAAAATCTGGGTTACAGTGCGGCACTTACAATGGAAGTGAATGGGGCCTATTTTTGGAGGGTTTAACCTCGTGCAACCCTATGTCCACATGTGTGGACGTTGTATTTTGGCTTCGCTATATGCAAAGCATAATTTCAATGAATTTAAACTGAATGAATACTGTTCACAAGACTCTAGACGGTCATTTAAGGGTTAAACTTCAGGTGCACCGAGTCACATGACACAACAGCATGATGTTAATTTCCTTGAAGCGCTTCTACAGGCGCAGAGCTGGCAAAAGTGCCTCTGGTGAGAAACCGCTTTATGTTTTTTAGTTGCAACCTGTCTGGTTGTAAAGAGGAGAGTCTCTAGTTTCATTTGATATGCTGCTTTAAAAAATCCATTAAGTTTTCACGTGTCAGCGCCCTGATAAACATAATGTCCACATACGTGGATTGTGGGACACTATTCCCTCAAAAGTGGAAATATTTATTTATTTATTTTGAATAAAAATGAACATATCTGTGGGTCATTTTGGTTCATTTTAATATACATTTTTGATATATTTTATTTGATCACTGTACAATAAAGTTCTATTCATTAACATTAATAAATGCATATTTATATTTACTGAGCATTATCACATTGAGAATCAATGGATGCATCCAAAAGCTGATAAATGTGTCTTTCAGAGGCTTTATATGGAGTTAGGATGAAAATAAGGTGCATTTCAAACTGTTCTGAGACCAGTGTAGACAGAGAGCACACTGGAGGTGAAGTCATGCACTAAATAGGGAGCAAGGGAGCATCCTATAGCTCTCCTATAACTGTTCTGAGACCAGTGCAGCCAGACAGCACACTGGAGCTTAAGTCATGCACTAAATAGGGAGCAAGGGAGCATCCTATAGCTCTCCTATAACTGTTCTGAGACCAGTGTAGACAGACAGCACACTGGAGGTGAAGTCATGCACTAAATAGGGAGCAAGGGAGCATCCTATAGCTCTCATATAACTGTTCTGAGACCAGCGCAGACAGACAGCACACTGGAGGTTAAGTCATGCACTAAATAGGGAGCAAGGGAGCATCCTATAGCTCTCCTATAACTGTTCTGAGACCAGTGCAGACAGACAGCACACTGGAGGTTAAGTCATGCACTAAATAGGGAGCAAGGGAGCATCCTATAGCTCTCCTATAACTGTTCTGAGACCAGTGCAGACAGACAGCACACTGGAGGTTAAGTCATGCAATAAATAGGGAGCAAGGGAGCATCCTATAGCTCTCCTATAACTGTTCTGAGACCAGTGCAGACAGACAGCACACTGGAGGTTAAGTCATGCACTAAATAGGGAGCAAGGGAGCATCCTATAGCTCTCCTATAACTGTTCTGAGACCAGTGCAGACAGACAGCACACTGGAGGTTAAGTCATGCACTAAATAGGGAGCAAGGGAGCATCCTATAGCTCTCTATGCAGTTAAGTGCGTTCACTCCTAAAATCTGATCTAAAGTTCAGTTTCAGGCTGCAGATGATGTTTGGATCAACATGTTTGACACACATGGGACGATGATCATCAGTACATAGATTCACCATTTATAATGGATCATTTTATTTGAACATGGTTGGCTGTGATTGGATGATGCTGGACATTACTTTGAATCTGAATTAATTATGATAATTTCTGATTAACCTCTCAAAAACGTGAATAATCAACACTCCTGAAAACATAAACTTTCTATAGCTTGGTATTATTTCAAATTTCACAACTTAGTCCCGCTGTCCACATATGAGGACATCACAAATAAAAAAGTGAATTGGTAAATGCACACAGCTGTCACACTTGGGTCTCAGGAGGTTTTAGGCAGAAATGTGAGGCTCACAAATTTATAAAAGCACTTAAATTAAATCTACGGTTAAAACTTGCATATTATTTGAGCTGTAAAGTGGTTTAAAATCATATTTTTTTACAGTCATTTTGGGGGTTGTTGACATTAAAATTGGCTATAACTTTACACAGAAGGTTAGTAAGTGAGTTTATCACATTAAAATCATGTTAACACACATATTGTTTACATCTTGTGGCTATAATGAGTATTTTAACGTTTGCATATTGGCCCCCATTGACTTCCATTGTAAGTGCCTCACTGGAACCCAAATTTAACTTTTTTTAAAGGAGAGACGAGTCAAAATAAATGTTTGTGGTAATCGACATCATGCCTTAAATGCTGCTGGTTGAGATAAACTTGCATTGAACCCAGAATATTCCTTTAAGTAACTTTCTGAAACACTTTTCACAGAAACGTTATTTCGCTTAACGAATTCCATGAACATCGAAATTCAACGAATTTCCTCCTTGTTCATTGTCGCATTCAAGTCGTTAGTGACTCATTAGTGACTCTTCAGCGGTCACAGAAATGCAAACAGAAGTACTAATGAACATAATTCATTTGTAAAGTGTTTGATCATGTCAAATCTGGGTTCTGATGTAAAACCAGTTGAGAGCACAGCTTTAAAGCTCCAAAACAAGTTGTCCTCTGAAGCGATTCTTCTGAGCTAAAGTGATTAAGTCCCTTCAGTCCCTGCTGGCTGTTCTCTTTTGACTAACTCTCACTTGTGCTTTTGTTGTGGTTTAGTTTATTTCCTTGTAAGTCAGCCCTGGAGGAACTCTACCTTTATCCAACGCGTGTCCGATTGCCTGAACAAATCGCTGTTGCTCAAGCATTACAATCAGGCTTCATACTTGTTATCTGCTTGCAAGGGGATGGGAGAAACTTTCTGATGAAAACACATGAACACAAGCACAAGGGCAAATTGGCCTGGCAGTTGTCATTAGCTCTCTCATTTGCATCTAGCTGCTGTCTACATAGACAGCTGCCTTCTTAGGCAGTATACTATCTGTCATGGAACCTCACAAGTCAATGCTTTGAAACACTCTACATAGGTAGCAACTCTGCTAAGGTGTTCTGGGTAGTTTCTATGTGGTTCTTAAGGTGTTCTGAAGGGTTTTAATACATAGGTATGTGGTTACTAGGGTGTTTGTGTGGTTAATTAGGTTTTATAAGTGGTTGCCAAGTGGTTGCTAAGGTGTTCTGAGGGATTTAATACATTACTATGTGGTTACTAGAGCGTTCTGGGTGGTTACTTAGGTTTTGTAAGTGGTTGCTAGGTGGTTGCTAAGGTGTTATGAAGGGTTTTAATATGTTGATATGTGGTTACTAGAGGGTTCTGTGTGGTTACTTAGGTTTTGTAAGTGGTTGCTAGGTGGTTGCTAAGGTGTTATGAAGGGTTTTAATACGTTGCTATGTGGTTACTAGGGTGCTCTGGGTGGTTACTTAGGTTTTGTAAGTGGTTGCTAGGTGGTTGCTAAGGTGTTATGAAGGGTTTTAATACGTTGCTATGTGGTTACTAGGGTGCTCTGGGTGGTTACTTAGGTTTTGTAAGTGGTAGCTAAGATGTTATGAAGGGTTTTAATACGTTGCTATGTGGTTACTAGAGTGTACTGTGTGGTTATTTAGGTTTTGTAAGTGGTTGCTAAGGTGTTATGAAGGGTTTTAATACGTTGCTATGTGGTTACTAGAGTGTTCTGGGCGGTTACTTAGGTTTTGTAAGTGGTTGCTATGATGTTCTGAGTGTTTTTTAGCATATAGTTATACGGTTAAAAGTGCTGTAAGTGATTTTTTTCATTGGAAAGGTTAGTAAAAAATGTTTTTTTTTTTACTTGTCTTGGTCTCTGACACTTTCTGCCTGTCAATAATTTTGCGCGTTCTCATAGTGTTGTAGTTGCAGCAAATTATTGAGGCTTAATGCCATTTTTATGCCATGTTGTTCATAACAGTTGTCAGTAGAGGGCGCTGTTTTGCTGCTGTTGCTTTTGACAACCATTATTGCTCGATATCTGTCAATCATGCTCATTTGGTATCTTTGGAGTGCAGGATTTTGGAAAGAGGGGGCGTGGCTAATCCAACGGCTTAGTTTGTGGAAATTCTAGAATGGCTAAAATCGCTTACAGCACCTTTAATAGGGTGTTCTGGGTGGTTACTAGGGTTTTGTGGGTGGTTGCTAGGTTGTTTATTCCTAGCCCATTTCTTATGTATGCGGCCCCTTTTTCAATACAAGTCAATAGAAAAGCACTAAATAAATGTCACATTCTTTTATTCATTCAATAGGGGTTTTTTTTGCCTCTTTTTATAGTCAGCAGGGAAAGTCCAATCGGCTAAACTGAAATTTTATACGGTTAGGGATTTGTTCAAATCTAAAAGGATACATGTGATGTTACCTTATAGTTTGGCCAAATCCAAGTATGTTAGTATTCAGCATAATGTTGCTTCCTTTTTGAATCTATGAATCTACGATATCTTAATATGCTGTCCAGGTAGGCAGTAACGGTTCTAGCTTGTTTGGTGCCCTGGCCCCAAATTTGTGGGCAACCGCCCATTTCGCCCATGCCTAAATCTGCCACTGTAGGCAGGGATCTCACTAGATTTTTGAACAGATGCAGAACACAGTTATTTGTACTCGGATAACACTCTAAACTGAGGTTATCTTCATGAAACATGTATAATATATGTCCTCTTGCATGCCCACTGAGCTGGCTTTCATCCCGTGTGTAAATTTAACCTTCATGAAGGTGTCCTGGACTCGTTCTGTGGGCTCGCTGGGCGTCTAGACACCCTGTCTCATTCGTCTCTGTTGAGGAACACTATTTGTATGCAAATGATCTGGGCTCAGAGGCTGAATCGGACTCATAATGGGCTTCCGTGGACCATCTATCATCATGGGGGCCAAACTTTACACCACATGCTCTACTTAGTATATGATCTGTATAATCATAACACACCCCTTGATAATGGCAGACTTTGTGCTATAGAGGAGTGTTTTTTTTCAGGAATACAGATGAGCAAATGTTCATGACATCACACTTAAAGCACAATGGGACAGTGAGCAACACATTTACTGGAAACATAACGAATAACAGACAGACAACAAATGCTTTAGAGCAACACAGTGTGTGGCACATTTAATCATCTGGCAGGCTAAGAAGCTTAAATCTGAATTTTGAAGGATGAAAAGTTTCATTCAACATTCAAGATTGTGAGAATATTATGGGATGTACGCCTAACACGTCCTGACCTATTGTAAGAATAATATTGACGCTGTCGTCATGTGTGTTCGCAGTCGGCATCACTCGTGTGCATCAGTTCTCTCGAAACCCATTTAATCCTGAGGAAATAAGGAGAGGCATGTTGTATCCAAGCAACAGAATGGTTGCCAGGTGACAGATACTGAGGTCCTGAGAGCAGAAAGGGTGTGTTTGGTGTTTCTTAAGAGTGGGAAAAGAAGACAAATGTAACTGTGCCAGTCGAATCGTGGACTGCTCCTCATTGTACCTGCTCTAAAGAAGCCGAGAGAACAATTTTTGACATGTAAAATGCAGTCTAGACTCCATAGCTGGGATTTGATTGTAGTTGAACTTATGTTAAATATGTGTGGATATTTTTTTTTTAGTAGATCATAGGTTTAAAAAAAAAAATTTTTGAGGGGGGGGGGGGGGGGCGCATCTTATCACGTGACATGTTGAGCGTGTTACCACGGAGATGTAGCACGTGTGGTAAGCTTCACGCTATTCTTTGCGGCATCCACGCACAACTCACCAAACGACCCATCGAGAGCGAGAACCCCATTATAGTGACCATGAGGAGGTTACCCCATGTGACTCTAACCTCCCTAGCAACCGGGCCAATTTGGTTGCTTAGGAGACCTGGCTGGAGTTACTCAGCACGCCCTGGATTCAAACTCACGACTCCAGGTGTGATAGTCAGCGTCAATACTCGCTGAGCTACCCAGGCCCCCAAAATACCAAATCTTAAAAAAAAAAATTTTTTTTATTAAAGATATGAACTATTTTATTAATTCTGCCTTAAAACTCTCCAAAAAATGGCCCTATTCACTTCCATTGTTAATGTGCTCAACAAACGGATTGAGGCGAGTCACTACGCCATCACGAGAACTTGGAGCACTTTGGGAATTGGGCGTTCCAAATTGGGGAGAAAAGTAGAGAAAATAACAAAAGAAGCCTCTCTCTCTCTCTCTCTCTCTCGCTCTGTCTTTCTGCTGGCTTTCACCCCAGAGAACAGCTTTCTTTCCGCCCCCTGTTCTTTTAAGTGCTATTTTTATCCCTGTCGGGGGAGTGAGGGGGTTTCCTCCAATCGCTTATCAACCGCGGGCAGACGCGTGATGAGAAAACTCATTTCTGACATCACAGGTCCTGCTCTGGCCTGGAGGATCTGCCATCTGTGTAATGTGGTTTTATCCCAAATTAAAATCTCCGAAGTGCCTTTGTTCTTTTTAGCTGGCTGAGGGGAGTTTCGTCTTCGGGCTGCTTATAGAACAATGTGTCTTTTGCGTAGTTAAAACTCCCCCGGAGAAAAGTTGGATAATTAAACTAGAACAGAATTCATACTCGTGAGCTTTAAATACTAATTTCTTCCGAGTATGTTTGGGGAATTTAGCACAGCACCAGTGAAAGGCACGTATGATTCACCGCCTGATGGTGTTTGTGTGTATATCACTCAATGGAACGCCACCGCATCAGAGTAGATCCACAAATGGCATCATGGAGGGAGATATATGGTTCCCATGGCAACAGATGATCCGTGTGTTGTAGTACCTTGAAAATGTTTGAAAGCGGTTCTGGAGGCAGCGGAACCCGTAAGCAGCTTGTTGGATTTCACAGTGATTTAAAAGAGGAGCAGATTGTAAATGAACATTTATTATGGGTCTATTACTGGGTCTCTCTCCGGTTAACCAGCGTTCTTGGACCACAAACCTGAGCGCGGTTCACAAGTCCTTTTGTTAGAGGCATTTGCTCTAATTTGGTCTAATAGAAACATGTTACAATACCTACATTTTTGCCAAAATTGTATGTGGCTCGTAGCAGTTTCCTTGTGAAATGAACACTAGAGGCGCTACAACAACAACTACTTTTATTCACTTTCACACAAATCACAAGTATAACGGCAGATAATATGTTCATAAACACTTACTTTTTGCCCTAATCCTCAAACAATGCTATCTTATGACATCTAAACACATTTACTATAATGCATGAGTCATTTTAAAGTTTGCATTACATAACCAACTACGTTTACTCTCTTGTTCAAGTGCGATCAAACTGCGCGGTAGCTCAACTGATAGAGCTTGCGATGCAAAGGACCAGGTACGAATCCTGAAGAGCACGTGAGTCGACATGTGAGCTAAATGTGTCATAAAAACACTTCAAAATGATGTGGTTGCTTCAGATTTGCTTGACACTATTGGCAGGGGTGAATGGGAGCACATTTAACTCGCTTTTAGCACCACATAGTGGACATTTCATGCTGAAACTGCCACGATATATATAAGGAGCCACGTAATATCATTTTGCAAAAATTTGCCAGATTCACATACTTTTCATGAGATCAGGCTCCATTTACTGGAAGGCAAACTAGCTATTCACATGCATATTTTCCTGTAAAATAAACAGTTCTTACATACAGTATCTCACAAAAGTGAATACACCCCTCACATTTTTGTAAATATTTGATTATATCTTTTCATGTGACAACACTGAAGAAATGACACTTTGCTACAATGTAAAGTAGTGAGTGTACAGCTTGTATAACAGTGTACATTTGCTGTCCTCTCAAAACAACTCAACACACAGCCAATAATGTCTAAACCGCTGGCAACAAAAGTGAGTACACCCCTATGTGAAAATGTCCAAATTGGGCCCAAAGTCTCGATATTTTGTGTGGCCACCATTAATTTCCAGCACTGCTTGGGCCCAGTCTCTGAAGGGAGGGGATCATGCTCCGCTTCAGTATTTCACAGCACATGTTGGCATTCATGGTTCCCTCAATGAACTGTAGCTCCCCAGTGCCGGCAGCCCTCATGCAGCCCCAGACCATGACACTCCTACCACCATGCTCGACTGTAGGCAAGACACACTTGTCTTTGTACTCCTCACCTGGTTTCCGACACACACGCTTGACAACATCTGAACCAAATAAGTTTATCTTGGTCTAATCAGACCACAAGACATGGTTCCAGTAATCCATGTCCTTAGTCTGCTTGTCTTCAGCAAACTGTTTGCGGGCTTTCTTGTGAATCATCTTTAGAAGAGGCTTCCTTCTGGGACGACAGCCATGCAGACCAAATTGATGCTGTGTGGCGTATGGTCTGAGCACTGACAGGCTGATCCCCCACCCCTTCAACCTCTGCAGCAATGCTGGCAGCACTCATACGTCTATTTCCCCAAAGATAACCTCTGGATATGACGCTGAGCACGTGCACTCAACTTCTCTGGTCGACCATGGCGAGGCCTGTTCTGAGTGGAACCTGTCCTGTTAAACCGCTGTATGGTCTTGGCCACCGTGCTGCAGCTCAGTGTCAGCGTCTTGGCAATCTTCTTATAGCCTAGGCCATCTTTATGTAGAGCGGGGAGGGAAAATAGCTAATTGGGCCCAATTTGGACATTCACTTAGGGGTGTACTCACTTTTGTTGCCAGCGGATTAGACATTAATGGCTGTGTGTTGAGTTATTTTGAGGGCACAGCAAATGTACACTGTTATACAAGCTGTACACTCACTACTTTACATTGTAACAAAGTGTAATTTCTTCAGTGTTGTCACATGAAAAGATTCTAACTCACTTTTGTGAGCTACTGTATATATATATATATATGTAACTGGTTGGTCACTGTACATGTCAGTCAGATCATCTCTTTGTCTAAATGAGCAGTTCTTGGCCAGAATAAACTGCAATGCAGACCAAAATTAATTGTGAAAGTCAACAAATAGTTTAACCAGCAAAACCTTCAGAAAGACCATGCTGGTAGACCAGCTTTCCAAACACTAACCAGCATAAATAAGCACAGACTAGCATGGAAACTCATGTAAACTGGTCTTCTTTACTGCTGGTACTCACATCTCACATCAAATAACACTACCTGACTCAAGTATGGCTACTTCACAGTGTGTCTGAACTTCTGACTTGAACGCTTTTATAATTCCTTCATCCATCCGAAGAGTTTAAAGTTCCCTCGGTGTGGCGAAAAAAAAGGATGAGGAGAGACAGAAAGAGAGGATGATTATCTTGGGTTTATACGCTCAGAGCAGAAGTCTCAGAACCAGAAACTCTGGGCTCAGATGCAGATTCCTCCTGAAGTATTTGATCCCTCTTTTTATTTCATCATCTGTCTCCCATTCGTGTGCGTGTGACAGGATCATTCTTTCATTTTTCAAATAAATTGCCCATAATCTGTGCAGCTTGTGTATTAAACATTAATTGGTTCATTAGTGAAACGCTTGCGAGCTGAAATGACACATTAATTCTCTCTGATCTAGTCAAGCAAAACACTTCAGTATCATGTCTGACTAAACGGAAGCTGCAAACATTTTGGGGTGGAATAATAGTATGCATACTACATACTTCCTTCTTTTATGGCATTAGAAATGGAAGGAGAGATTGAGCGTATTGCAGCCTACTGCGGGATACAGTATTCCCCACAGTGTGGACTGGTTGTATAATGGATATTTTGGCCAAAAAGTTGCATTTTATGCATAAATACAACGCTGCAGACTGTGTATACGTTCTGTAAAAATAGTATGAGTAGTATGCCATTTTAACATCACATGAGGTATCCGGTTATACGAGTGTTTTAATGCTAGAAGTGCTACATGAATTAGCTATGAGAACAATTATGAAACATCACGCTGCTGGTTCCTACATCATATCTGACTAATTAATAAACTGAGTTCAGCACAAAATCTAAAGCGGTTTTGCACCGATACCACATTTTCCTGTGGTGCTGCCAGTTCTCTTAAAGAGACAGTGCCAATTTAATTCTTATTTTTATAATACAATAAATAAATTATTGTTATATGTGTAATTCTATTTTCATTATTCGTTTCCATCCATCCATCCATCCTCAACCGCTTATCCGAAGTTGGGTCACGGGGGCAGCAGCTCCAGCAGGGGGCCAAAACTTCCCTATCCCGAGCCACATTAACCAGCTCTGACTGGGGGACCCCAAGGCGTTCCCAGGCCAGTGTGGAAATGTAATCTCTCCACCTAGTCCTGAGTCTTCCCTGAGGCCTCCTCCCAGCTGGATGTGCCTGAAACACCTCCCTAGGGTGGCGCCCAGGGGGCATCCTTACCAGATGCCCAAACCACCTCAACTGACTCCTTTCCACGCAAAGGAGCAGCGGCTCTACTCCGAGCTCCTCACGGATGACTGAGCTCCTCACCCTATCTCTAAGGGAGAAGCCCGCCACCCTTCTGAGGAAGCCCATTTCGGCCGCTTGTACTCGTGACCTAGTTCTTTCGGTCATGACCCAGACTTCATGACCATAGGTGAGGGTAGGAACAAAAACTGACCGGTAGGTCGAGAGCTTTGACTCTTTTCGTGACAACGGTGCGATAGAGCGAGTGCAATACCGCCCCCGCTGCCCCGATTCTCCGGCCATCCTCCCACTCCATTGTCCCCTCACTCGTGAACAAGACCCCGAGGTACTTGAACTCCTACACTTGGGGCATACCTCCTTCCCTACCCAGAGTACACACTCCATCGGTTTCCTGCGATTAGTTTCCAACCTTGTGAATTGTTTGATAAAAAAGGGACAACAGCTTGTATCATTACAATAAATGCAATTTTATGACATCATATAAATTGATAGAATGTTAAATTGTTACTTTTTTAAAATGCTAAAAAGTTAAATATTAAATAAAACGTACAATCTCGCATACTATATCGTGTGGAGTCTTTTATATATATATATATACACTCACCTAAAGGATTATTAGGAACACCTGTTCAATGTCTCATTAATGCAATTATCTAATCAACCAATCACATGCCAGTTGCTTCAATGCATTTAGGGGTGTGGTCCTGGTCAAGACAATCTCCTGAACTCCAAACTGAATGTCAGAATGGGAAAGAAAGGTGATTTAAGCAATTTTGAGCGTGGCATGGTTGTTGGTGCCAGACGGGCCGGTCTGAGTATTTCACAATCTGCTCAGTTACTGGGATTTTCACGCACAACCATTTCTAGGGTTTACAAAGAATGGTGTGAAAAGGGAAAAACATCCAGTATGCGGCAGTCCTGTGGGCGAAAATGCCTTGTTGATGCTAGAGGTCAGAGGAGAATGGGCCGACTGATTCAAGCTGATAGAAGAGCAACTTTGACTGAAATAACCACTCGTTACAACCGAGGTATGCAGCAAAGCATTTGTGAAGCCACAACACGCACAACCTTGAGGCGGATGGGCTACAACAGCAGAAGACCCCACCGGGTACCACTCATCTCCACTACAAATAGGAAAAAGAGGCTACAATTTGCAAGAGCTCACCAAAATTGGACAGTTGAAGACTGGAAAAATGTTGCCTGGTCTGATGAGTCTCGATTTCTGTTGAGACATTCAGATGGTAGAGTCAGAATTTGGCGTAAACAGAATGAGAACATGGATCCATCATGCCTTGTTACCACTGTGCAGGCTGGTGGTGGTGGTGTAATGGTGTGGGGGATGTTTTCTTGGCACACTTTAGGCCCCTTAGTGCCAGTTGGGCATCGTTTAAATGCCACGGCCTACCTCAGCACTGTTTCTGACCATGTCCATCCCTTTATGGCCACCATGTACCCATCCTCTGATGGCTACTTCCAGCAGGATAATGCACCATGTCACAAAGCTCGAATCATTTCAAATTGGTTTCTTGAACATGACAATGAGTTCACTGTACTAAAATGGCCCCCACAGTCACCAGATCTCAACCCAATAGAGCATCTTTGGGATGTGGTGGAACGGGAGCTTCGTGCCCTGGATGTGCATCCCACAAATCTCCATCAACTGCAAGATGCTATCCTATCAATATGGGCCAACATTTCTAAAGAATGCTTTCAGCACCTTGTTGAATCAATGCCACGTAGAATTAAGGCAGTTCTGAAGGCGAAAGGGGGTCAAACACAGTATTAGTATGGTGTTCCTAATAATCCTTTAGGTGAGTGTATATGAATAGTTTATATATGTAAAGATGCCCCGTTCTCGGTTTGCTTAATATCTTCTTCAGTATTCAGTTCAATCCGCTCATTTGTCGTCAAAATCTGGCGAGTAAAAGCAAAAATGTACCAGCCGATGGCGATTCTCCATCTTGTCCGTAGAGGGTTAGTATCAAGTTTCTAAATTAAAAAAAATATATATTCAATTTTCTAAAATTAACCCACATTAAACAAACAATCTATATAGATGCGGCATGTTTTTACAAATGTATTTAAATGACAAGTTCGGTAATTATTGTTAATAAATGATGAACAAATTCTAATAATTTAGTGTTTAGGGATATGAATGTAAAAAATATGGCTTCTGAAAAGATATTTAAAATGTAATTTTATACCAAGAATGTGTCAAAAAAAAATAACAATAACAAAAAAATTAGAATTATCCCAAGAATTTACCAAAAAAAATTAATAAATAAATAAAAATAACAATAATAAAAAAAATTATAATTATCCCAAGAATTCACAAAAAAAATAACAATAAAAAAATATATAATTATCCCAAGAATTCACCCAAAAAAATTAATAAATAAATAAAAATAACAATAATAAAACAAATTATAATTATCCCAAGAATTCACAAAAAATAAATAAAATAACAATAATAAAAAAATTATAATTATCCCAAGAATTCACAAAAAAAAAATAACAATAATAAAAAAATATATAATTATCCCAAGAATTCACCCAAAAAAATTAATAAATAAATAAAAATAACAATAATAAAAAAATATATAATTATGCCAAGAATTCACAAAAAAAATAAAAAATAACAATAATAAAAAAATTATAATTATCCCAAGAATTCACCCAAAAAAAATAAAAAATAAATAAAAATAACAATAATAAAAATTATAATTATCCCAAGAATTCACCCAAAAAAATAATAATAATAAAAAAATAACAATAATAAAAAAATTATAATTATCCCAAGAATTCACCAAAAAAATAAAAAAATCAAAAATAAATAAATAACAATAATAAAAAAATTATAATTATCCCAAGAATTCACAAAAAAAAAAAATAAAAAAAAAATAACAATAATAAAAAAATAGATGATAATAATATAAATAATAATAATCACATTTTCTGGAGGTGTGTGTTGGTATTAGTTATACTTGTATTGGATAGAAAAGAAAAGGCTTCTGATGTGTGGAGAATCATCATCACCAAATCTTTCAGGAAACTCCCCTCTGTACATTTCCCTCATATGTCGTGTACATTAGCTCTGAATTAAAGTATATAGTTCAGTGTGCAAGCGAACGTCTTGGTTTAGCAGCCGAGAGTAATGATCTGCTCTGCCACTGAGATATCCAACACTTAAAAAGTCTTAAAAACTCTTCAATAATGAAGTGCGCTCGCTCTCGGAGCCCGAAGTGGAAAATCCAAAGTGACAAATTATGTAAAGTAACACACGTGGAGCTTTTTTTAGCTTTTGACTGACTGCATCACCATGGCAACCGACCACCGTATAAGGCCTCGACTTATTGCACCGTGAAATGAGGAATTCATTGAGTTTATAATGTGATACGGGGCACACACAGGGGGCCAAAAGTTTGGAATAATGTACAGATGTTGCTGTTTCGGATGGGAGTTGGTACTTTAATTCACCTATACATTGTGATCTGTTGAATATTAAATAAAAGTAGCAATTTCTTTCCATAAGAGCAAAATCTGAACATTATTCCAAACTTTTGGCCGCCAGTGTGTGTTTACATATTAACACTATTACACACACACACACACACACACACACACACACACACACACACATATATACATACTGTATAACTGAATTCAGTTCATACCTCACTTTAATAGTCTGTCCAACCCTCTATGAAAGTATGTATAATTATACAATGCACAGTCTTATCAAACAACACCGTTAGTATCTTTATTACCTTCTAATAGCACAACTGATTTAATTAAGGAAAAACTGTTTACTCATTATCTGTTAAACATGTCCCACGTGACCAGTGTCAAATAATCTAAATACACTTGAACATCTCTAATGCAGAAGTTACAGTGTCGTTCAAGGCCGATCCGTTACTGTGGTTACAAACACTATTATTAATTCAAAACACATTTGTTTGTTTACCAATTACCAAAACCTGACAAACTCTTGGACTCAGTCAGTGAAAGAGAATATATTACTGTTGAGACGCTCTGCCTGATGTGACTGTCAAACACGGTATTCGTTTCATCACAGATGTTTGACTCATATTGAGGATGGCAGTAAATGCTCTATATGACGTCATTAGGAAGGTGAAGCAGCAAACACACATTTCAGGAGGAAGTCAAACTTTGCTTAATAATCAGGATTTGTGCTGAATGCCATTTACATCGCTGGAAGCAGTTTGGATGGTGTTTCTCTGGGCATTATACTGACCTTTGACCTGCAGAAGAAGTTTGTGCATCAGCACACAGAGACCTCCAATGCAACACATTTATATTCCAAACACCAAACCGGATGAGGAAAGGCAAAAATTATTAAACATGTGTATCGCAAAGTCTTCTAGGGTTGATGTTACACTCCTGCCAAACACCCAACAACACTGAACAACAACAACACACACACTCACTCACACACACGCTCACTCACTCACACACACACGCACTCGCGCGCACACACACACACACACACGCACTCGCACACACTCACATACACACTCGCACACACTCACTCACGCTCGCTCACACGCGCACACGCTCGCTCGCACACACTCGCGCTCGCACACGCTCACACACACTCGCTCGCACACGCTCGCACGCACACGCTCACTCACGCTCGCACGCACACGCTCACACACACTCGCTCGTACACGCTCGCACGCACACGCTCACTCACGCTCGCACACGCTGGCACGAACTCTTTCGCACACGCTCACTCACGCACACGCTGGCACGCACTCTTTCGCACAGCTCACTCACGCACACGCTCACTCACGCTCGCACACGCTGGCACGCACTCTTTCGCACACGCTCGCTCGCTCGCACGCGCACACGCTCACTCACGCTCGCACACGCTCGCACACGCTCACTCACGCTCGCACACGCTGGCACGCACTCTTTCGCACACGCTCACTCACGCTCGCTCGCACACGCTCGCTCGCACGCGCACACACTCGCTCGCACACGCTCGCTCAGGTTCGCACACGCTCGCACACGCTCGCTCAGGTTCGCACACGCTCGCACACACTCGCTCACTCACGCTCACGCAGGCTCGCTCACACGGGCAACACACGCACACACATGCTCGCACACACTCGCTCACACACGCGCACACACTCGCTCGCACGCGCACACACTCGCTCACACATGCACACACTCACACGCGCACACACTCGCACACTCACTCGCTCTCACGCACGCACGCTCTCACGTATATACACCAAACACAGTGTTGCCAGATTAGAAATGTCGAAGTATCGTACCAAAACCTCAAAATTATCGTTTTTTAAAAAAAATGATCGTACACAAACCAAACGCATAAAATAGTTATTTTCCAACAATTTTATTTTCCAAATAATTTTACAGCCAATTTGAACAAGCTGTATAATACGTTCACATTAACTGGAGGAAGTCTGAATAACTTTTTTTTTCCAAAGTGCAAAAGATATGCCGAAAAAAAGTGCACAAAAAAGAAAAAAGTGCACAATTAACACAAAAAAGATTCAAATTCGATCTCGAAGTCGCTGTCATCATCGGATGCCACATCCACTTGTGCTGTGTGCTTGTGCGTGTGCGTGCGTGCGTGCGTGCGTGCGTGCGTGTGTGTGTGTGTGTGTGTGTGTGTATATACGTGCTTGCGTGCAGGCAGGCGAGCCTGCGAAATGATTCGGGGTCCGAGAGAGAAGCGGTAGGATGTGTGTTTGGACGAACGACTGAAAACTCTGAAATTATCGTACATTATGAGATTTTTTTCATTATTGATCGTACATCGTACAGAGGTCAAAATAATCGTACAAATACGATAATTATCGTACATCTGGCAACACTGACCAAACAACACATTATATACTGTATATATATATATATATATATATATTCTTGGAGATGGTGCAAATGGATCTTTGAATCGATTCTTTGAAACTGATTCACATAATAAACATCTTTTTTAAATATAAAAGTATCTTTACTAAAACATTTTATTACATGAAAAATGCTGTAAGGACTTTCAAGATCATTTTTGAGCGACGGTGCGCACAAAGCTTTGAACTGATTCTTTGAAGCAGACGAACGGATACATGCAAATAATATGAACTTCTCATCTCTAACAGGACATTTGCTATTGAAGTTTCAATCAGAAATGATATTAAAACATCAGTCTTTAAGCTCTGATTGTCGCAAGAGACAAAGAATAATCTAATGACACAATATTGTCATTATACCGCCAAATAAAAGTCCATTAAAAGTTGCTTAATTTTATAATGGCAATAAAATCGCAGCAAACGTATCAGAAATATTACATATTTCTAAATAACACATTTGTGTTCAATAACCAGAGACAGCGTGTATATGAATGAATATTAATGCTAATGGCTGTAACTAAACACAAGGATAAATGAGGGAGAACAACCTTCATTTTCTCTGCCAGTTTCACTTCATAAACTCACAGCATGACCTCTATAACGACAGCAGCGAGACATGATCCTATAACAGCTGATCCGGGACCAGGCTAACCTTCCACACACAAGGGCAAAGAGTGATTTCAGATTCCTCAGGCACGACCGAAATGCTGTGAGAGGCTCAATGGGACTGTGGGATAATGACAGTAGTCCAAGCAATGAGTCAGATCGTTGTCAAACGAACAAATTAAAAAGCAATTATCACAGATATCACTTTGCTAACGGCAGACATATTTGAGAACCTGTAAGGAGAACAGATTGTGTAAAGTGCATACAATTTTATTTTAATTCAGCTATGGTGTTTGTGGCAGCGGGGGGCGTGGTCAAGCGCCCGTCCGAAGGGAGAAAGCGGTAAGGGCGCTTGCATCTGAGCTAAATCATGGCTAACACCTGTCTCTAATTTCAGTGAGCACGGGGAGAGCGGATAAAAGGGCCACAGTTCTGCCAGTCCA
>JAVLUX010000041.1:20572675-20587675 GCA_032164185.1 Moxostoma hubbsi
TGTAATAGTATGTATTTTAATAATGGATTTTCATAGTTTAATATCGAAAGTCTGGATCTGAGACAGTCAAATATATACATAAAAGGCATTTAAATGGAGGGAACGAGTTGCTGCGGCCTCCGGATTATATACCCGCGATGATGCTGCATGGGCTGAAGCGCCAAGTGTCACCAGCCAAACAAGCTGGCGTGATGGTATAGGGTTTCAAGGTCAACGCCCCTGGGAGGAGCTCCCACAGCATCAGCTCCTGACGCAGCGTCGAAGTTACCGACTTGAAATAGAACTAATGATAAGAGTAAAATGTAGAAAAGTTAAATGGTAATAAAATTGTGTCTGTATGTGTTTATGTGTGTGTTTAGAAATAGAAAGTCACTCAGTAATCTACACTGTCTTATCCGAGTGCATTGGAAGGGTTTGTTACATGTCAAACATACAAACTCTCGACTCGAACACACACTGATCTTCATGGTGTCTGACAGCGGATTCTCCCTGTCGAGTGTTCAGGTGCTGGCAGGTGCTGAGGTGTGTGTTCTCTGGGGTTGGTTAAGACTTGGCAGGGTGCTGGTGGTATCCCCATCACCGTAATACAGCATGACACACACTTCAGGATGAGTTATGAGCTGAAATGTAATACTGAAATGCTTGGTAAAATCCCTAAGCGCATAAGTATGAACAAAAATAGTGATGCTTATCTTAACAAACACCACTTCTTTAAAAGAACATAATGCCTCTTTCTTGAATAAAATTGCCCTTAAATTCTCTAGAAGCTTTGTATTGTGTATAACTCACAGTTTTGCATTGAAGCAGACACAGGAATAACAAATGGATCATAAAGTGATTCTGAAAAGGGCATCCAGGGACTAATAAATTCTGGACTCGCTGTTTGCACAGAGAAACGTGCAAGAGGTTTGGGCGCAATAAACTCATCTGCCTCCGATTCTCTCCGCCATAAAAGGTGTTAATGACAGCGAGAGAGGAGGCGGGGCTGATGGCATCATCCTTACGTGCGGCTCCTCCGTATTGGACCATTAAAAATTGTGTTGCCTGTTAGGATGGCATCAATGGAGGAGCTGAGCAGAGACCAACACAGTGACAATACATAGCTACATACTGACTTACTTGCCTACCTAAATGGACATGTAAGATGGACATGTGCATTATGGATATCTATGGATATGCAAATGCCGCTCATGAATATGCACAACCTGTTGCTAATAGCCTGAAAAGGGAACGCCGAGGCATGAAAGGGTGTCCTTGTGTGGACACGTGACAAACACATTAAGAGTCATTTAACCGTGTTCCTTTCACGCTGAAAGATAGATGCATGCACATTTGTATTTATAGATTTATTTGTTGTCCTTTTACCTGATTAATCTTATGAAATCATCCAGGTCATATTTCACCCCCAAATCAAAAGAGAGACAAATTATGCAAAATAACATTTCTTATTTCTGTCACGAGCACGTGTGTTAACCAGTTGGCCACAGCCCTGACATGATAATCATTGTGAATGTACTCTGGTCTCTACTGTTTATCGCTTGGGCCATTTTTCCTGCAGAAATAGGTCAGTGATCTCAGACTGTCATTTGGCAGCACTCATCCAGTTTTACTTATTCTGTCACAGTGCCGAAAGTCGGTAAAAGATGGCATGTAAAAGAGGGTACATGAATAAATGAATTCAAAAAATGCCCCTGTGTGTTTACCTCCCTGTGTCAGTGTGATGGATGCAGTGCTGCAGGTCTCGTGTGAAGACCTCACAGACGTCTGCTTGAGAATTCTGCCGGAAAGGATGAACACATATTTGCAGTCTGTGAGAGTACAGTCAATGAACGGCTGCTGTTATTTCTCTCTTTGAATCTCTTTCTGTTATCTCACACATCTACAGCGAGCAGGAGAGCCAGTTAAAGTATTCAAGAAGCTTCATGAAAGTTTCAGTGTAAGTCTGGTAACGGAGCAGCTCTTATAAAACAGAAGTGAGTTCTGCTCTTTTCTGTAGCAGACATTAGTAAGAGCTCTGTTCTTAAACCTAATGAGCTGCCTAGCTAGACAGCATTTTAAGTCATCTTAATCACGCTCCCCCAAAATATGAAGACGTTTTATTGAAAGATTAACCCCACAATTATGCAAGAGTCGCAATTGCGAGAAATTTAAAGTCTTATTTATGAAATTAAGTCACAATTATGACAAATATTCGCAACTTCAATAAATAGTCTTTTGTGCGATACGGTATAAATTCATAATTATAAGGAATTGTCACAGATTCGAAAGATATCATGAAAAACAGTTGCAATTGTGAGGTATAAACTCGCAATTCTGAGAAATAAAGTTGCAATTGCAAGATATAAATTCTCAATTAATGAGAAATTAAGTTGCGCTTATGAAAAATAAACTTGCGAAATAAAAATTAAATCAGAATTACGAAAACTAAATCGCAACTGCGAGATACAGACACACAATTCTGAGAAATAAAGTCGCGAGAAATAATATAGACTGTATTCTCTTTATATTTATGTAAAGATAACAGGCACAGTAATAAACATCAAATCAAATTCTGACGGACGGACGGACGGATACTGTAGACTGACAGACAAACAGACAGACAGACAGAAATAAGTGCTATCTATCACAGTAATAAACTTCAAATCAAATTCTGACAGACGGACAGATACTGTAGACAGACAGATAGACAGACATACAGACGGATGGACGGATACTGTAGACAAAACAGACAGACAGACAAACAGACAGACGGATGGACGGATACTGTAGACAGACGGACGGACAGACAGACGGACGGACGGACGGACGGTCGGACGGACAGACGGATACTGTAGACAGACGGACGGACGGACAGACGGACGGACCGACGGTTGGACGGATACTGTAGACAGACAGACAGACAGACAGACAGACAGACAGACAGTAATAAGTGCTATCTATCACAGTAATAAACTTCAAATCAAATTCTGACGGACGGACGGATACTGTAGACAGATAGACAGACAGACAGACGGACGGACAGACAGACGGACAGATACTGTAGACAGACAGACAGACAGACAGACAGATGGACGGATACTGTAGACAAAACAGACAGACAGACAGACAGATGGACAGACAGACAGAAAGACAGACGGATGGACGGATACTGTGGACAAAAAAAACAGACAGACAGACAGACAGACAGACAGACAGACAGACAGATGGACAGATACTGTAGACAAAACAGACAGACAGACAGACAGATGGACAGACAGACAGAAAGACAGACGGCTGGACGGATACTGTAGACAAAACAGACAGACAGACAGACAGATGGACAGACAGACAGAAAGACAGACGGCTGGACGGATACTGTAGACAAAACAGATAGATAGACAGACGGATGGACAGACAGACAGACAGACAGACGGATGGACGGATACTGTAGACAAAACAGATAGATAGACAGACAGACAGACAGACAGACAGACAGACAGACAGACGGATGGACGGATACTGTAGACTGACAGACAAACAGACAGACAGACAGAAATAAGTGCTATCTATCACAGTAATAAACTTCAAATCAAATTCTGACAGACGGACAGATACTGTAGACAGACAGATAGACAGACATACAGACGGATGGACGGATACTGTAGACAAAACAGACAGACAGACAAACAGACAGACGGATGGACGGATACTGTAGACAGACGGACGGACAGACAGACGGACGGACGGACGGACGGTCGGACGGACAGACGGATACTGTAGACAGACGGACGGACGGACAGACGGACGGACCGACGGTTGGACGGATACTGTAGACAGACAGACAGACAGACAGACAGACAGACAGACAGACAGACAGTAATAAGTGCTATCTATCACAGTAATAAACTTCAAATCAAATTCTGACGGACGGACGGATACTGTAGACAGATAGACAGACAGACAGACGGACGGACAGACAGACGGACAGATACTGTAGACAGACAGACAGACAGACAGACAGATGGACGGATACTGTAGACAAAACAGACAGACAGACAGACAGATGGACAGACAGACAGAAAGACAGACGGATGGACGGATACTGTGGACAAAACAGACAGACAGACAGACAGACAGACAGACAGACAGACAGATGGACAGATACTGTAGACAAAACAGACAGACAGACAGACAGATGGACAGACAGACAGAAAGACAGACGGCTGGACGGATACTGTAGACAAAACAGACAGACAGACAGACAGATGGACAGACAGACAGAAAGACAGACGGCTGGACGGATACTGTAGACA
Source organism: Moxostoma hubbsi (assembly GCA_032164185.1). Taxonomy (NCBI): domain Eukaryota; kingdom Metazoa; phylum Chordata; class Actinopteri; order Cypriniformes; family Catostomidae; genus Moxostoma; species Moxostoma hubbsi. The sequence goes on from JAVLUX010000041.1 coordinate 20,576,968, forward strand.
AAACAGATAGATAGACAGACGGATGGACAGACAGACAGACAGACAGACGGATGGACGGATACTGTAGACAAAACAGATAGATAGACAGACAGACAGACAGACAGACAGACAGACAGACAGACGGATGGACGGATACTGTAGACAAAACAGACAGACAAACAGACAGACAGACAGACAGACAGACAGACAGATGGACAGATGGACGGATACTGTAGACAGACAGACAGACGGATAGACGGATACTGTAGACAGACAGACAGACAGACAGACGGATGGACAGATACTGTAGATAGATAGATAGACAGACAGACAGACAGACAGACAGACGGACACTATAGATAGATCCATCCATCCATCTATTGGAGAGTAATGCTTTGGTGTTCATCCTGACTGTAGTGATTTCATGGAGAAACTGAGCATCTATTGGCCTGAAGCTACTATTCGACATTTATACATCTCTTTCTCTTTTTCTCATTCTCTCTCTCCCTCTGTCTCTCTGTCTGTCTCTCTCTCTCACTCTCTCTCTCTCTCTCTCTCACACTTTTCACTGCTGTAGGTGATTGTGGTGAGATAGGATCTTAAATAGCACTTAGTTCTGGATTTGCCAAGACTGTGAAAAGAAAACGAAACTCTCAAGCTGTGATTAGATACACTTTTATCCACTGGCCAGAGACTCAACAGCTGTCAATGGTACTAAAAACGTAATATCTCCCATCTGTGTCAGCCAACCTTATATTAAACACACTAATATAGATTCAGTCAGGCTTAAGTGTGACTTTTGGCCGACCCAGCATCTCAGAGAGATGCCTTTTGTCCCGTTTTGATGCCCAGAAGTCGTTTCACAGGCAAGATATTCAAGCTTATGTTGTGTTGAAATATCTCTGTTTTTATTTGAATAATGTTATATTAATACAAATCAAGAGTGTCAATCCAGCTGAAATAACGACTTGATCGCAGTTGTTTAAAGTCTGTACGCATGTGATACTAAATACTCCACATAAATTGTGGACGTCCCTCTAAAATCCTTAATGAATGACCTTGGAATGGGCCTGTAAGCCGATTGGCCACTTGAGTTTCATGTGGTTTGTGTGTTGACGTGAAAGGAGGCATTTTTAGCACGATTAACATTGAAGAACACGCCAATCTATCCGGCCCAGTCAATTCATTGCCTTACTTATGTCATTGGTGCTAATTTACAATCAATACAATGCCCATGTATTGAATGGGTATTCAATACTTACTGTCGTGTCACTGCATAAGACATTTTTCCAATCTCAGGATTCAGTGTTTCATTTCAACATTTCAGACTGTTTACTACAAAACATTGGGGTTAATCCAGATGAACTGCTGTAAAATAGATTTAAACTCGAATGAATAAATAAATTCTTTTGTGATGTCATAATCAGGTATAATGGGTCTTTTGGAGCAGATTAGCTGGATTTTTGAATGTGTTTTGTCACCTAATTCAAACAATACAACTGTCGTATTGACATAACCCACATGGAAAGAACCTATATAAACATATGTTTTAATATAGGTTTTGATATAGGTTTGTAATATATGACATATATAAAATTGGCCGGTTTCCTATATTATATGCACATATATGTACCTATATAGGTGCATATATAGGTGAACATATAGGTGCGTATATGTGTGCATATATGTGTACATATAAGTGTGCATATATAGGTACATGTATGCACGTATATATGCACACGTTTATGTACACATATATGCACATATATACACATATGCACCTATATGTTCACCTATATATGCACCTTTATATACCTACATATTAGTAAAATTATTAAAATCCATAGCTACTAGGCAACATAAATAATAGCCCAAAATTTAGAAATTTACATTATTTATTTATTTAAGAACAATCAAATAGTAGAAGAACAAAAATAAGTCAAAAAACTGAACAGAAAAAAAAAAAAATATTATCTTGTTGATCTTCTCAGCTCCGTGAGCTTCGAATTGATAGATGTGCCTATCTGCCCTTGGCTGGTTGCCGGCCACTTCTTCAATGTAGCATCTAGAGAAGACAAAAATAATAAGACAGATTAATAATAATAATAATAATAATAATAATAATATAGTGCTTCATCAGGAACCCAAAGTGCTTACAGTACAGCTGCGATTGGACACATATTTTGGATAAAGGGCTGATCATAAAAAATGTGTCATGTACACGCCAATTGGAAGATTCTGATTGGATTCTGCTAAATCTGAAGGAAATTCTGATTGGAAACATCACCCTCTCCCGTTTTTTTTAGCGGCATCGTTCTTTCATATGCACATGTCCGTCATGGGGACTGCATTGTCAACAGTCACACGGTCAATCATGTGCATCCAAAGCAGAGAAAATTCATGGATAGGAAAAATTTGGCCACTCCCGTGTTTTTTGGTTTGCTTAAAACACAGGTGAAGTACAACTTCTGCAGTTGTTTTAGATTAGATTAGATTATGCCGCGCACGCAGCCACACAAGTTGGTGGCTCAGATATCAGAGAATTGGAATTAATTTGATGTTGCACCTGCATTCTGGTGGTTTGTGGGGAGGCCCAAAGCCGGTGATAGGGGCAGCCTACTGAGATGGACAATATTGGTTACATTCTGTGAAGCAAACATAGCTTAAGGTCCATCCCCAGGAAATTTTTGATTAAGTAGATGTGATTTCCTGCTTTCTAGTGGATTTTTGGGTGGTCTGCTAAAGATGTGCAATACCTGAACTTATTCTGATTCATGTTCGGCATCATGACTTGTAGGGCCTTCTAGACTTGAGCTGAACATTCAACCAGAAAACTATTGTTGTGCCTAAATGACTGCCTATGTACCACAATAAAGCCTAATTCATAGACCAGAGTTGAAGATTTAACCTAGGTAGGTTGATTTGAATTTTGATTAGAGTGGTATTAAACTAATTCTTAACTGAAACCTAGCCTATGTTGTGAATAATTGTATTCTTAAGAGCACTTAATGATTTATGTTCAGCGAAAAACAACAAGATTAGTTAGGGAGGGAAATTATTCTTCATTTAAAGCCTCCCACAGAAACAAATAAAGTGCAACAAATAAAGTGCTTAAACAGTACAACTTTTTCAAGCAGTAAAACAGATGAATGAATTACAAAAATAACTAAACATTAGGCATAATCAGATGCAGATCAGAAGCTGGGTTAAGTCCTTGTCTATGATCTGTGGGCATGGTTATACTGGCCTGTGGCACTCTTGGAGGCCTTGATGATATCTGAGGGGGGCTCCCATTTAAAGCAGGGCTCCAGATTGGCCATCTTTATGGTCATTATTGATGACAGGGTGCCATCCAATGCTAGGCTGCTTCTTCTCTTGGTTTTGTTCAGTCCCACAAGTGAAAACACCCTCTCAGCATCTGCGTTTGCATGGGGCAACACCAGGACCAGGAATTCTTTGGCTCCTGTCACCTATGCACCAAGAACACAATGGAAAAAACATACTTTGATTTTTGATTGATTAATACTGCAAGTATACTTCAGGTTGATCCATTAACAAAGTTCAGATAAAAAAAATTCATAATTTGCAACATGCATGACATATATGCATGCAACAGATGTAGCCAAGCCACACCTGTCAAAAGGAAAGACAAAAAAAAAGTGTTTACCTTATGTTTCCGGGTTTCCATTTCAGCCCAGAAACTTTCCATTTCAGTTTCGTCCTGCAGGGATATCATTGGCATGGTCTGATAATTTAGAAACTCCTCACCCAGAAGGTCATGCTCCTCTGGCCCATGGTATGGGAGGAGATGGGGAAACCTATTTATGAAAGTAGAGTTACAAGTTGTTAAGTTTTAGGTATATTGTCATCAACCAGCAGCACAAAGTAAATGTTTTGCAGAGGAGAAAAATCTCAAATAGTTTGGGAAATACCAGTGTCATTCGACTCATCCGTAACAAGGGTATACGGGGCTTTTTTCATCTCCTTCACAAGCTTCTGTGTGAAATATGGTGCAAGTGCTTCATTGGTAATGCAGGATGACTTAGTCCTGGCACACCTGTACTCCTGCGCTGTCTTCCAATCTCCGAAACATTCTTTTAGGAGGCCCCAGGTGGTCCACAAAGGCTAGTCCAACCCAGCTGTCACTTTGACCTCAGCCCTTCTTGTCTGTAAGAAATTAAAAATGATTAATCCTCCCTAAAGACCATAGTTTATTTCAAATAGACACCTGCGATAATGGTAAAAAAAAACACATTCAGCAACTAAGATCTCAAATTAAGAAACCTGGACTGTACTACACTGAAATACAAACCAATTAGTCAAAACTATCAACCATGACTTTACTGTGATCAACTATAACACAAAACTCTTGACTGAACCTTGACAGGACCATTACACATATCATACCTTAAACTCTTGTGCAGACATCCCCCCAACAGAGGGAACGGGCATTGCATATTGGGATATTGTGGATGTGGACTGGAGAGCCCGTGTCTTTTCTTGGTGGCCTTTGCTTTTTATGTGGCGCACTACATCTGCCACACCCTGGTGGCAACATGAGTTTTCAATACGGCAGACTGCAACACCAGTAGTGCGTCTTGAGGCTTCCTCTGGTAATAAATGGCCATGAAGAGGTCCACTCATTTTTGAAAATGGATCTATATGTTGCTGCTCCAGCCAGAGCGCGACTATTCTGGCCCTGCTGTTGGATTGGGGGGGTCTCTTCTGTCTGTGCCTCTGTGTCTTCTTCCATCTGCCCTGTTGGTCGTTCTATTTGTCCTGTCTGTTGCTCCTCTGCATGTGCGTCTATCTGTCCTGTCTGTTGCTCTTCTGTCTGTCCTGTCATTTCTATCAGTCGTTCTGGCTGTTCTGTCAGTGTGTTTGTCTGTCTTTTCTCACTTGGCTGGTTCTTTAAATAAAATAAAAGGTTCCGCTTTTGTCCTGGCAAAGGTCTCTTACGGGACATCTCTGAAACCTTAAAGAATTCATGGTCATGTTGGTTTAATAACTCTACTCTCAGTTACAAAAACATGCCTACTTCTATGCACAAAGTTCCTGTATTTATGTTAAATTCTTTTGAATACATATTACCTGTTCGAAGTGCTGTTTGGTCCTACAGAAAGTCTTCATCCACAGCGAGTCCTTTATCTTTGGCCTGTTAATAAAAAGATAAATGCCATGTGAGTAAATAAACAATGCTATGAGCTGATGTTTTGAGCATGCAGTACAGGTGAACATTGAACAATTAGAATATCATGCAAAAGTTCATTTATTTCAGTAATTCAACTTAAAAAGTGAAACTAAATATTATATAGACTCATTACATGCAAAGTGAGATATTTCAAGCCTTTATTTGTTATAATTTTGATGATTATGGCTTACAGCATATGAAAACCCCAAATTCAAAATTAGAATATTATGAAACGGTAAGCCATAATCATAAATGAACTTTTGCACGATATAAAACATTTTCAAGTTTCACCTGTATACCACGAGGTTAACAAGGTGCTCTCCTGCTGCTTGTGTGCTGTGAACAGTTGTGTCTGTGAACATGAATGAATAAACTGTCATAACAGCTGAGTTCACAGACACACGCAGAAGCACAAACAAATAATTTCTTTCAAGATTTAAAGTTTAAGAGAGTGAGTCAATTGGACGACATTTCATTGTTACATACCTCATCATCAGACTTCTCGAGGTAGTTTCTCCCGTTGTCTTTCGCGGTATCTTTTCTTCTTTCGCTAACTTCGGGGTGCAGCGCATAGGGTTCAGTGGCGCTCATCAGCGCCATCTACGGTCGGGGAGTTTTCAAGATCTTTTTTTTTTTGCGTGAGAAATTGGATGTGTGGCGTGAGTGCGTGTGAAAACAGGCAAAACCGTGTGTCACACGGCGAAAGCGTGAGAGTTGGCAGCTATGGAAGCGTGACCTTTTCAACAATTGCGTATTACGTGAAATTGTAAAAAAGGCTTGATTGACAAAATAAAAAAACGACAAACCATTTTGTTATACATTTCCTTCTTTTCCACTATCTTCATACAAGAAAGAACTGACCTTGTAAATGTTTCAGGAAAATGTGTAGACATCATAGCTTTCCATCTCCTCTCACTTAATTGCCATAGTTAAATTCCATAACATGCCAATTACATGTAATACCAATTTGTAATGTGATACCAATACCGTGTATGACAGTTGTCAAAGTGAGATATGAGCTACAAAATGACTAGATCCTGCCATGAGCTATATAGGAGACATATCTTGTATGCACATATAGGGCTTATATGTGGATATAAAGAAGCAATACAGGAGACCTATATGGCCTGTATATGCATATATATGCACCAATTGTGCCTATATGTGGCATATATGCGCATATATACAGCATATATATTATCATATATGTGCATATAAACAGCATATAGGTTTCATATATGCACATATATCCTCATATAGGTTCTTTCCATGTGGGAAACACATTAGCAGCTTGATGCTAGTTTACTTCTTCAGGCAATTTACTATCTTCTGGAAACACAGCCAGATAAAATCAGTTGCCTGCAGTGGTCAGCGCACAGACAGATGGCTAACAGACAGACTGCTAATGTAGCCGGTGTTTTCAGCTACTCGAGATGGAGCGTAAACAATCAGAGCCATTTTGCGATCAACAGAAGGTTTGGACAGCTTTGATTCTCTCTCTGTTTTCTGAGATTTGTCTGGGAAACGTTCAGCTGCTGACAGACAACACCAGCTCACCAAATCTGTTACATGACAGACAGATTTTAGACCTGACGTCCTCTGGAACAATCTCTGGAAATTATACATTTCACTTCACTGTACTCACTGTTCACCAGTTTAAAGGGATAGTTCTCATAGGAAGCTGCAGTTTCAAAGAATCTCCCCCGACACTGGGTTGAATTTTAAGATTTAAGAGTGTCAAAACCACTAATTATGCTACCTTTATCCTGCCATGAAAAAAATAAAAAGGTAATTCTAAATTTTTATCTCGCAACTACGACTTTATATCTGGCAATTCCGACTTTTTATCTCGAAACTGCGACTTTATATCTGGCAATTCCGACTTTTTATCTCGCAACTACGACTTTATATCTGCAATTCCGACTTTTTATCTCGCAACTACGACTTTATATCTGGCAATTCCGACTTTTTATCTTGCAACTACGACTTTATATCTGGCAATTCCGACTTTTTATCTCGAAACTGCGACTTTATATTTGGCAATTCTGACTTTTTATCTCGCAACTACGACTTTATATCTGGCAATTCCGACTTTTTATCTCGCAACTACGACTTTATATCTGCAATTCCGACTTTTTATCTCGCAACTACAACTTTATATCTCGCAATTCCGACTTTTTATCTCGCAACTACGACTTTATATCTGGCAATTCCGATGTTTTATCTCGCAACCGCAACTTTATATCTGCAATTCCGACTTTTTATCTCGCAACTACGACTTTATATCTGGCAATTCCGACGTTTTAACTCGCAACTACGACTTTATATCTGGCAATTCCGACGTTTTAACTCGCAACTACGACTTTATATCTGGCAATTCCGACGTTTTAACTCGCAACTACGACTTTATATCTGGCAATTCCGACGTTTTAACTCGCAACTACGACTTTATATCTGGCAATTCCGACGTTTTAACTCGCAACTACGACTTTATATCTGGCAATTCCGACGTTTTATCTCGCAACTACGACTTTATATCTGGCAATTCTGATGTTTTATCTCGCAACTACGACTTTATATCTGGCAATTCTGACGTTTTAACTCGCAACTACGACTTTATATCTGGCAATTCTGACGTTTTATCTCGCAACTACGACTTTATATCTGGCAATTCCGACGTTTTAACTCGCAACTACGACTTTATATCTGGCAATTCCGACGTTTTAACTCGCAACTACGACTTTATATCTGGCAATTCCGACGTTTTAACTCGCAACTACGACTTTATATCTGGCAATTCCGACGTTTTAACTCGCAACTACGACTTTATATCTGGCAATTCTGACGTTTTAACTCGCAACTACGACTTTATATCTGGCAATTCCGACGTTTTATCTCGCAACTACGACTTTATATCTGGCAATTCCGACGTTTTAACTCGCAACTACGACTTTATATCTGGCAATTCCGACGTTTTATCTTGCAACTACGACTTTATATCTGGCAATTCTGACTTTTTATCTCGCAACTACGACTTTATATCTGCAATTCCGACTTTTTATCTTGCAACTACGACTTTATATCTGGCAATTCCGACTTTTTATCTTGCAACTACGACTTTATATCTGCAATTCCGACTTTTTATCTCGCAACTACGACTTTATATCTGGCAATTCCGACTTTTTATCTCGCAACTACGACTTTATATCTGGCAATTCCGACTTTTTATCTCGCAACTACGACTTTATATCTGGCAATTCCGACTTTTTATCTTGCAACTACGACTTTATATCTGGCAATTCCGACTTTTTATCTTGCAACTACGACTTTATATCTGGCAATTCCGACTTTTTATCTTGCAACTACGACTTTATATCTGGCAATTCCGACTTTTTATCTTGCAACTACGACTTTATATCTGGCAATTCCGACTTTTTATCTCGCAACTACGACTTTATATCTGGCAATTCCGACTTTTTATCTCGCAACTACGACTTTATATCTGGCAATTCCGACGTTTTATCTCGCAACTACGACTTTATATCTGGCAATTCCGACGTTTTAACTCGCAACTACGACTTTATATCTGGCATATCTTGCAATTACTAAAAATTAAGTTGCTATTGTGAGATATAAAGTCAGAATTCCCTTTTTATTTTAAAGATAAAGGCAGCACACTAAACAGAATTCACCAAACTAAATGAATGAAAGAATGTAGGCGCATAAACATTCAAGTCTCAGCATTGTAAGCAAATATTTCCGCAAGACTATTTGCCTTAATGCACAATTAATAAGCCACATTAAGCGTGGTATTGTTATCTCCCATTGCATACTGGCACTCAATTACAGATTGATTTCCACACGGCTCACCGTATAATCCAAGGACCTGGAGTCATAGTGTCATTAAAAGGGTTATATCACTATTAAAGTGGGAAATTAGATTTCGCCCTCAGGCTAATGCTATTGATCAATTGAATCTCTATATGGTTCCTCATGTGGAGATGTATAATGTGGTTTTATTACATTAATTACATTTCTGTATAATATCCATAAAGCACTCCGTAGAATGGATAATGGCCATTATTTTCTGTTCGTTTTATTTTGCTCTTATTTTTATTCGATGTCTGAAACCCTCAAAATATTTACTTTTTTTTTTTTAGATTTAACATCTGTTTCAGTGTTTGATTACAGTAATTAAAGTGCCACTTTAAAATTCAGAATTTTGCTAAGTTCTGGTGTTGCACAAACACACACTTCATCATTACATTGCTTGCTGTAATGAAGCATGCCGTCTCGAAGCAACAGATGCAGGTCGCTAGGTGAGCATGGGACAGTGCATGAATCCGATTGCATGGAGAGTTTATGATAGACAGAGCCTTCTAAAGCCATATGATATAACCAAAATTTAAGGTGACATTCAATGAAAATCTTGCCCTCTGCCGCAGCTCTTAAATTTAAATTTGAGTTCAGGTATATTTATATACAGCTGGTCAAGACGTGTTGCTCGAGATTCATGTCCGTGACCCCAAACATCATTGGTTCTTGCAACATGCCTTGTTTGAATATGCAGAAGTGCACACCTGCCCACCCCATCCCACACCTTCTTTCCCTGGGGAGGGGCATCTGCCGGCAGGTCATCCCCGTCTACCTGGATGAGGGTGGAGACAAGGGGAGGGAAACCAAAAAATTGTGGCACCTACACAACATAACGGCGATCGTGCCAAATTAACAAAACATTAAAAAAAAAGAGAGGGAAAAGGCCAACACGGAGCGGTAGTGAGAGAGAGAATAAAAAAAAAAATCAATACGCCGTAGCTTGGTCCTCGGCCACTCCTCCACCCTCTAATGGACGACAGCCACGCCTCCCCGGGAGGATCGGAGGCAGTCCTCCGGCCCCTGGCGGACGGAACGCCCTGCCGTATTCCGGTGCATGGAAGGGGTCTCCCCCGCTCCAGGCGGTCGGCCAGGAGCCCCTCCCCACTCGCGGTCGCCATTCTTAGACCCCGGCGCATTTCAGCGGCTGGTAGGTGTCTCCTCCGCCCCTGGTGGATAGTAGTGGCGAGGACTCTACTATGGCGCATCCCTCCTCCTTCCCAGGTTTCGGCACCAGTGTAACGGGATTAATGGAAAGGAGAGGAGAGAACCAGACTGACAATATAAATAATAGTTTTAATATAAAACTGAACCAAAAAGACAAACACACACACACACACACAGGTGTCGGGCAGCTGCCCGTAAATCTCTCTCTCAGTCGCACTGCCATCTTCGGTCGGCCTTTATCCCTCTCGAGGGCTAATTAGCCTGATTCGGGGCCGGGTGTGTGGAAACACAACCCCGTCCCGCCCTGCCACAATGAGTAAGAAAATGCAGTGTGTATGTCAACAAACCCAACGTTTGCAGTTTAAATAACACATGAGTTTTAACAGAAGAATTAAAGTGCATTCATAAAACTATAAGTGTCACATTTCTGCCTTTAAACCTGCCAAAAATGGACCCCAATGACCTCACTTGTGTCTCGACATTATGCAAGAAATGCTG
>JAVLUX010000041.1:20592675-20627675 GCA_032164185.1 Moxostoma hubbsi
TCACAATGCAAACTAAACGTTTCTGGCCTTTGAAATGTCTGGTGCCGACTTCCTCTTTTCACAGGAAGTGCGTCAACACAGGAAAGAAAACTTCATTGAATCATTCATGGGGTCTTTAAATGTACCATTTCAATTCAGCAACCCTCAATATACACCCATCCACACACACACAACACACAGACGGCGATGAATCCTTCAGAGATACTGTAAGAAATAAAAGCATTAATGGCTGAATGTCACATTTATTAAACCGGTTTACTCTCTCTCTACTCTGTTGGTACACTAATACTTCATTTAAAACACTTTGTGCCTCTACACATCATTAAAACACTTATTGCAACAACAGAGGCCTCGGGAGGGGTTCGAGGGGGTGTTGCTACCTGACACACAGGGGAAGCCACAGGTGGGATGTGTGCGGTCTTTCTACAGATGCAACATTTAAATGGAGAGCTGACATCAATTATGTTTTAAACAGGAAACATTTCACTATCCGTAACGTGATTTTAGTCCTCTTCTACTGGGAATAAACAGGAAATTCCAAGCGCCGTGAGCAGTCCGATCAAACCAGATGTCCATAAGAGAACTGTCCCATCACAGGCTTATTCTGTTCCACACTGTCCAATCCAATTCATCGAATCCATCCGAGTCTCTGCTGGCCCCGCCTTCCCCGTCTCTGGCCGATATAAACTGTACGTCAGCCAGCGGTGACACGGTAACTGCAAACGCAATAACATCCTGTGCATCAGTATTGAAAAACAGCTTTTGAACAATGTCACATATACAGACAAAATATAACATTGGTTAACCGTCTCACGAAAACCAGATTTAACCCCCCTCCCATCCCCCCAAAGTGTAAATGAATAATAATAATAATAATAATAATAATAATAATAATAATAATAATAAAATCATATTTAAGAACCATTAAGAATAGGCCCTCCTCCCCGAAATGTCAACTGCTTAATGTAATGTAATAAATATAAAACATTATATACAGAAATATAGAATAAAATGACATATGTAAAGTACAGTAGTATTATTCTACATGGTGGTGTTTGTTGTACTGCCTCTAATTTATGCTAATGAAGTTTCCAAACAGGATGGAAATCGTGACTGTATCAGAGTTTCGGGCTTGTTTATATTTAAATGTCCCGTGTTACGCACCAAATCTTCAATCATTGTTTTTCCTGGTTATTATTTGATATTTTGGTTTTGTCTTTGCCCGTCATTGTAAAAAAGAATATATGTTGATTTTTTTATATATTATAGAAATTGATTAAAAAAAACTTTGGGACGATTAATTGGTTATCAACCTTAGTTTTCAAAATCGGCAAAATACACTATCGGTCGGCCTCTATTGTATATACTGAATACATATATACAGTACATATATACACAGGGCGGCTGTGGCTCAGGTGGTACAGCGGGTCAGCCACTACTCTCAGGGTTGGTGGTTCGATTCCCTTGGGCAAGACACTGAACCCCAAGTTGCTCCCAATGGCAGGCTAGCACCTTGCATGGCAACTCTGCCACCATTGGTGTGTGTGTGTGTGTGTGTGTGTGAATGAGATACAGTGTAAAGCTCTTTGAATTAACCGTTAAGGTTAAAAAGGAGCTATATAAGTACAGACCATTTACCATATATATATATAAATAAATCTAATTTTTAAAAATCTCATTATCACCATAATGTGCATATATATATATGTATGTGTGTATGTGTGTGTATATGTTAGGGCTGTTGATTTAACACGTTAATTCAGTGGGATTAATTATATTAAAAATAACACGTTAAAAAATTTACGCAATTAATCGCAATGCCTCTGGACCGTAATAAGATTCCTGAGAAATGCTTGTAGTACCACCTGTTTACTCCAGGGGGCAGTAAGTGAAACTTCAGCTGTATGAGCAACACACAGTTTATACGGTGAAGAAACACTTCAGCAGAACAACACAAACATGTGTTACATTCTTGCGTTTAAAACACTTGATGGAGCGCAAATCTGAACTAAGAGATCTCAAGATGTGTTGTAAGTATTAAACTATATTTAACTTGACACAGTCACATAAAAATATATGTTTATGATGCAACGCACCCGAGACGCTTCACAAGCATGTCTGACGCAGGTGTACATTGACGGGTCCTTAAACAAGCCCTCATAATAAATCTCAATCTACGCTGATATTATCCAAAAATACAACAATTGTCAGAATCATCCTGTCTGAATACAATTAATGATGATTTATGCAGATTTTATTACATTTAATTAATACTAAATATATGTGATATTATTTTAACTAGATTTAATGCAAATTAGAGGGACATGCACTTAACTGTGCCTCATGGTGCCATCTCATAAAGGCACAAAATCACTGTCCCGGGCCTTTAACTTGACTGTTCCCCGCTGGTGGAATGACCTGCCTATTTCCACCCGAGCGGCTGTGTCAAAAAACAGCTAAAGACACATTTATTTCGTGAACAGCTAACCCATTCATGTTAACACTCTACCGTTAGAGATTCCCCCAAACTGTATATTTCTCACTATGAACTAAAAATGCTGAAAAATATTGTTTATTATTAATTCATGCATTAGCTAATGTTAAAGAATGTAACCTCATTGTAAAGTGTGACCAATATTTCTACATCCCATACATGCATTTAACCTTTACAGCCAAACATACAGTGAGGAAATAGCATTTCACAAACATAAACATACAGTGCCCTTTATCAATGTGATGCATTTCAAGTAACATACAGTGCAGGGTGTGGACGCATAAGTGTTAAATGAAGTTTACGCCGAAGAAGATGCGTGACAAAAATCTCCCTATACCAGTTGCTTAGCAACCTCCCCGGTTTCCAGATTCCCTCACATGATGCTTAGGACAAATATATGAGTTGTATCTCTATTAAAACCCCAGCATAAATACCATTAGCTAAAAACACAGTTTTTAATACTGATACACAATGCATTACACAGTTAACAGTTTACAGAGGATGCAGATGAATGACTCAGGTGAGCTGAGATGTTTGTCTGTAGTTAATAATGAATGATGGATCATCTCAGATCAGAGCATGTATTCAACTATGACTATGATTATGTCTGTAAGCATGAATAGAAACGTATGACTTCAACAGAGTGAGTCAAAAGTCAACATGAAATTCAAATAACCCTATTTAATTTCTTAATGTTCTTGGTGTTCCTTGGCTCCAATATCATGCCCACTTTCCACCATCCAATCATGTGCTAATGGGTAAAATCAAGTCCCGCTGTACATTTCTCTCAAATATCCTGTTTAATTCTGAAAATGCATCATGTTATCAAAGTTAAACAGGTTGCAATGGCATAACGTGTTGACTTTAAACATCTTCTCTGAATCGTGTTAGCACTGATTACGGCTTGAACAAACAGTCAGAGTCATTCCCTCTCCCCAGTGACATCACACAGCACAAGTTTTACCTGTAAGTCTCACGTGGGCCGTCCCCTCCCCTTAAGACAGAACATTCGCCTCTGCTCGGCTGAACCCCATGAACAAAACCTCTGAGCAGTTATCTGTGTGTATACAACCAGCGTCATGATGCCGTTTCAGTACGTGCCAAGAGAGAGGGGTGCAAGCAGACGAAAGTCATGCATCAAACGTGTTCTCCACGAGTTCGGCCAGAGTCACAATGCACACACGTTTATAATCCAGATCGGCTCATGCACACATGAACAGCTTTAGCAGCAAGGTAGCAACATGGCAGATCCATTAAAAACAAACATTTACCCAATAAACAAGCAATTCAATTCGAACAGACAGTGTACAGACACATCAGCTCAAACTTGTCTTGTTTTTGGAAGCACATGTCAAATTTACCTAGAATACCTCATCCTCCAATGACCGAGCAATTCATAGATACACTGTTTATAGTTATAGTGTCTTTTTTTCTGGGCCCCAAGACGTTATATTGAGAGAGGAGCCCAGATTAGACTATAAATGAGAAATCCACATTAATACGTCGCTGTATACGAGGTTAAAGGTGCTGTAAGCGATTTTAGCCATTCTAGATTTTCGATAAGCTATGCCGTTGGATTTGCCACGCCCCCTCTTTCCAAAACCCCACACTCCAAAGGTACCAAATTAGCTTTATTGACACCGACATGCGCAAAAGAGTTGCTAAAAATAGCGAATAGCAAAATAGCGCCCTCTACTGACAACTGTTATGAACAACATGGAATTAAAGTGGCATTATGCCTCAATATTTATGAGAACGCACAAAATGATTGAAAGGCAATACGCGTCATTGTCAGCGGTCCGCAGAGACATTTTTGTTTGCTGTTTACAGAGTCTAGAGCTGTCACAGAGGCAGGTGAGATATTTCAGGACACTTATTTTATTAATATAATTCGGGGAGTAGTAACATTTTTTGCATCCCATTCCATGAAGAAATCGCTTACAGCTCCTTTAAAGTACAGCATCGACACCACAGGCAGGGTCTTAACAATACATTTGGTTATATGATAAAGTGGATTGACGGCATTGGGACACGGGAGCGGGATGTAGATCAACGTCACTTGGAGCGAGACGCAGAGTGTTACCCGCCAAACCTGCTATGTTGTTCAAGCTTTGGGATTTCTCACGGCCTTCAGACGTTAAAGAACGCAACATTAAGAGACACACAAAACACACAAAGGTGTCTTAGGGGACACGGTCACATGGAGAGGGATGGATTACAGTACGGGCCAATGGGGCCAGTGCCCAGGGGCCCTTGACTACCAGGGGCCATTGACAGCCCAGGGGGGTCCTTGGAGATAATTGGCCCCAGGGCCTTTGCAAGTCATAATCCGTCCCTGCACATGGGCGTTAGCCAAAATATGCATAGCGTTACAATTTCCATGCACACATACAATCAGGCAATATCACAATCGCTAGTGTCCAGCGATCAGAATGTGACATTTTTATAAATTAGTCTAGAAGTTTACATTGGTTAATCCATCTGTACATCATTTAACAGTTAAAGTAAAATCAACATGGGATGTTCTTGTCATTTTGATCACTGAACACATTGTTTGTGTAATCGTGTGCTCAGAAATAAAAAAAATACAAATTTCCAAATTGTAATTTCACTTTACAATCACATTGATCAATACAAGACAAGGGCGTTTTAATCTTCTAAACAAATTAACTATGATAACGACTACCTCAGGGAACTAAACCACAGCAGCTCTAATCATGATAATGATGATAACGACACGGAAATAAATGTATTTAAGTATTTGATAAAGGCCTGACTGGATGGAAACACCAACTAAAACTGTACAAAAGTTGTAGCCTTTTTTTTTCTTTTACTTTTTTAGCATAAACAACATTTTGCGATGTACTGATCATGAATGGACTTTGGCAACCTACTTTATATGTACTATCATTTGGGCAGCCTGGTCTCATGAACATTATATTACCATGGCAACATTTTTGCAAAACAAAATGTTTTACATGTTTGTCTGCAGATTCCCAGTGAAATGTCCAGCACCAAAAGCGAGTGAAATTTTGTCGTAATCTGATGAGGATTTTACGGTGAATAATGAGTAAAACACACTTCCCTTATCTAAAACTTTAATCTAAACCTAAACAATAATGCAATGTTTCACAACCACTGAGCCGCACACTAGTGTGCCGTGAAAGATTGTCAGGTGTGCCATGGAAAATTATCAAATTCCACAAAATACATAAATGCATGAAAAAATAATACTAATCATTTCAGGGATCCAAACTCCTCACCTTCCGGAGAAATTTGCCATTTTGAAATCATGCTCGGACACTTTTGTGATTGTGGAGAGCAATGATTAATGTGCAGAAGTGAGTGATATTTATACGAGTAAAGGGTCATCACATGACTCGTGTCAGCGCTGCAGAATACATTGAAGTCTATGAAGTGAGTGATATTTATACGAGTAAAGGGTCATCACATGACTCGTGTCAGCGCTGCAGAATACATTGAAGTCTATGAAGTGAGTGATATTTATACGTGTAAAGGGTCATCACATGACTCGCGTCAGCGCTGCAGAATACATTGAAGTCTATGAAGTGAGTGATATTTATATGAGTAAAGGGTCATCACATGACTCGCGTCAGCGCTGCAGAATACATTGAAGTCTATGAAGTGAGTGATATTTATACGAGTAAAGGGTCATCACATGACTCGCGTCAGCGCTGCAGAATACATTGAAGTCTATGAAGTGAGTGATATTTATACGTGTAAAGGGTCATCACATGACTCGCGTCAGCGCTGCAGAATACATTGGAGTCTATGAAGTGAGTGATATTTATACGAGTAAAGGGTCATCACATGACTCGTGTCAGCGCTGCAGAATACATTGGAGTCTATGAAGTGAGTGATATTTATACGTGTAAAGGGTCATCACATGACTCGTGTCAGCGCTGCAGAATACATTGGAGTCTATGAAGTGAGTGATATTTATACGTGTAAAGGGTCATCACATGACTCGCGTCAGCACTGCAGAATACATTGAAGTCTATGAAGTGAGTGATATTTACACGTGTAAAGGGTCATCACATGACTCGCGTCAGCGCTGCAGAATACATTGAAGTCTATGAAGTGAGTGATATTTATACGAGTAAAGGGTCATCACATGACTCATGTCAGCTTTTTTACGTGGCAGACTCGTAAAATCGCCCCTCTGTGACACTTTCTGCAACTCTTGTCATGTGGAGGGCGATGCGGCGCTTGACTTCAGCCTCCAGAACCAAATTAAAACTGTCATGAGAATTCGTCTGTCCGAGGCAAAGACACAAATTCTAATGACAATCCCCTCATCATCAGTCTCCCTTGATGCGTTTGATTACGCACAGGCCAGTTCAAGTCGAAGCGGACCAGGAGAAACTTTTTAGTTGTCGATCGCGTTCTGTTCAGTTAATTTTTTACGTGTTTTGTTCATATTTTAATCGTGTTTGTTTTTTGTAATATTGCGTTGTTCACATGTCGTGTTTTAGTGGCCTCCGCTGCCGTAGATTTTTTTAGTCGTAAAAAGTGTGCCGTGGCATAAAAAAGGTTGGGAAACACAGCGATAATGTTCTAAAAGCAAATGAGAGGTAAACAAAACAGACATCCTTACCCTAAACTGTCCAAACCGAACCGATAATGTCCTAAAACAAAATGAGTAATGAAAAACACATTTTCAGAAGCAACCACGTCGTCTCATGTTGCTTTAATGACACTCTCGTTTCACAGGTCAGCTTGCGTACTTGATTGGTCTCTGCGGTCTTCAGAGTCCAAAGTCCATCACTCTATCAGGTGAGCTAATGCAGAAGCTAATCACATTAGGATAAAATTGAGCCTTTTTCAAATGATATGTTATATAATCAGCCGTTTTAGTCATGATTTATGTGAAAGTGAATGAAACGCACAGTTGCTGTAGCAACCCTAGTGTTCATTTAACTAGGAAACTGTGACAAAACGTAGAATTTGGTGCGTAAAAGTCAGTTCGCAAAAATGTAGTTATAGTAGCGTTCATGAGACTAGGTTGGATTTGGGACATGCTAATTCTAATCTTGCATACTATTTAGAATGGAAAATTTGCAAATTGGGACACAGCGTCTTTTAAAGCTATATGTAAGCGCAGCGTAGTTCTAGCGGGAAGACTAGCAGCTGTACATCATCGCACCATTAGCTGGGTAATTCCTAGCCAATCACATGTAAGCCGTTGCTTTATAAGTCTGCTCACAATCTATCACATTGCTGTTTCAGTGTGCTAACACGGCAACCTCCACCACCCCACCACCACCAGTTGAGCCCCGTCCCGCACAGGGGTAGGCTCCTCGCCCCTGCCACCTATCTCCGGCAGGATGTGACGGTTCCGAGTACAACTCCCTCGGACCGCCGGACGGGGCCTACGCCAAAGAGAGACATTACATTTTCTGTACATTCATCAAATAAATGGTATCTTAAACCACACTCAAGCCTGCATGTCTTCCCGATAGAAGTGATATTATCACCCAAAAAGTCATAGATTAGCATGTGGAAAACCAATAAGTGTGTTTTAGCTAATGTTGACCTTCTATGTACTTTAGTGCTGGCTACATCAGCCAGCGACAGAGCTTGACCTTACAAACACAAGCTGCTGGGTGTCTGTACGCCCTCTGTGCCCTTGAGCGGGGTCACATTTTGTGTGCCAGTGGGGTTATTAGCCTAGCATGTGTGTGTCAAACAGTATGTGGCCGTGGGCGCTAACTCAACATCTGTCTTGTTATGGTGTCCAACTGGTTAAGTATTCAAGGGTTGTGGTAGGAGTTTGGTCTTTAGGGGACACATGTTTAGAGAATTACAATCTATCGTGAAGCCCTTTGCAACTATAAATAATCATATATACAATATAATCTCATTAAAATCTTCTGAACAGTTTAAGTTGTCTTCATTTCCATCCAAAAGTGAATGCTGATGACAATGGAAGATTTTGATGTTCGCTAACTGATCGGTTACTACAGTATAGTTTAGCGGTGCTTAGTTTGTTGATGCTTTGAATGAATTAATGAGATGAGGTTTGAGTTTTAGGAAGTGTGATTGGTTGTTTTGGCACTTGAATGGTCATTAGGGGATCTGACTGGATGTGTATGCAGTAGGGGTGTAACGGTTGTCAAAGGTAACCATATAGTAATCAATATTACTATAGTAATATTATAGTAACCATGAATATATGAACCATGGTTAATTTTGTGGTTTTTGATTGTTCATACAGTACGTGTTTTTTTCCTGAAGATAGCAAGAACCAAACCGTATTGAAACCGTGACCCTAAAACCATGATACAAACTGAACCGTGAGAAATTGGAACCATTACACCCCTTGTATGCAGAATGGAGGGCTCTGATTGGACGTGGGGAATATACCTGTTTTATGCCTAGCTGCATCTGCTGTGCAAGTATAATCGCTGGCGGCCAACAGGAAGCACGTCCCTTCAGTATGACGGTCTTGTTCACGCACGCTGGAATGACGCATGGGTAGGTGTTCCTCTGGGGACATTGTGATGTCACTTCCTGCGCTGCAGTCTGCAGACAACACTGGGGAGGAAGTGAAGAGAGTGAGGGAATAACATTGTCTTGTATAGGTCTTTAAGCGGTGTGACCAAAAGCTTATATCAGGGTATGAGTCATTTTATAACAAGGTAACATTATATATCACCATACAGTTATTTTCTGAGACAATAAATGGGTGTTTCTTCAACTTCGGGTGCTTTAAGCACTATGGACATGCATCACAGGAGATTTACGTCATTTTCAGGGGAGTTGCAAAGGGGGAGGCTTTGGGGGCTCAAGCCCCTGATCTTTTTTTGAAGATTCACACACGTTTTACTTTACAAATAAAACAGATTTTATGACTTTGACTTTTGTCACGCAGTGGTAATGTTTCGCCTTTTTTAACCCTTGCATTTACAGCCAGCTGTTGGACACTACCTGTTCCAGCCAATGGGTGGGACTATTGTCAATTGGCAGATTTCAACAAACCGTAATTGTTTCAAAGAACTGATGATGAGGTAATAGGCATGTGTTACCAGGTACTATCCACTGTTTAGCGAATTTGAGATCTTATATCTAAGAACGAAGAACAATCTGCATACTTACAGCAGTTGCATGATGCAAAATAAAAAATTTAAAAATACAACAGCCAGAGGGAAACAATTATAAGTGTTATACATTCATCAACAGTATTCATTGACATTTCTTTGTATTTTTTTTGTTAAGAAAGATGTAACATAATAATTAAAATCAACCAAATAGAGTGGGAGTCGAATCTTACCTTAAAAATTTACACTTATAAAAACAAATTCCAAAAAAATAAACAAATTGACAATATATTGAATCTGCAAGTTTTTGTTGTTATAATGAAAAATAATATCAAAAGCGTTAATACATTAGTCATATACCATTTTTTTTCCTGAGAATTATTTGCTGAAATCCTTCCAGATATATCACGCTATAGCGCGAAAAACGTTTACGCTTAAAACGTGATACCGTACAAACGTCAGGCATGTGAGGTCTCATTTGAAAGCTTAGAATGTGAAATTTTCAGAGATAACCATCACTTCTGCATTTATGTTACTTAAAACAACAAACCAAGGCCTCAAATCATTCACGTTGAAAATTAGCGCCCCCTAGAGGTAATAGGGTAGAAATATATATATGAAAATAAAAGTCCTACGCATAGCACATAAATAGGCAAGTCATATATCAAAAGAAAGCTCTCACTCTCAGGAATGTGTCTGTACAGTTTATTTTGTTGCCCTAATACCACAGTTCAAAAGATTTTCAAAAGAATCACAAAGTGGAGGCGGCTGTGGCTCAGGTGGTAGAGCGGATCGGCTGCTAATCGCAGGGTTGGCGGGTCGATTCCCGGCCCACACGACTCCACATGCCGAAGTGTCCTTGGGCAAGACACTGAACCCCAAGTTGCTCCCAATGGCAGGCTAGCACCTTGCATGGCATCTCTGCCGCCATTGGTGTATGAATGTGTGTGTGAATGGGTGATAGGGACACAGTGTAAAGCGCTTTGGTAACCTCTAAGGTTTAAAAAAAATCACTATATAAGTGCAGACCATTTACCAAAGTGAAATATGATTTCTGTAAATCATCAAATACAAACGTCTCTTTTATGCTCCGATCACTGCTGTTGTATATCTGCTTTTACCTTAGGGAGTTTTCTAAAAATAAGCAATTTTTTACTTTTCTATGAGCTTTCTTGGCTGAGTAATCCAATGATATATCTTAGATGTCCAGAACAAAGGAAAATAATGCAAAACAAATCATAATTTTAGTGACTATTGATGATCAGATGTTATATATCATCGCAAAGGGAGGGATCTGAGCTTTCTAATGACACCTAGATTGATCTTATAGTCCACTCAGAGGCCGAGATATTCAAAGAAACAACAAGGGTGTTGCTTGAACTGAACATTAGACTGAATGTCTATGGACGAGCACATCTGTGAGGGATAAAAAGCATTAGAAAGCCACCAACTTTTCAGATCTTTATACTGTGATGGAGAAAAAAAAAACATTTCTAGTGCTTGCTGCCATCTAGTGGAATAAAATTAGACTTTTTGAAAAATTAGAGGCATTTTTTTTTTTTGCAATTTGTCCAAATTATGTGTGAATGATTAAATTAAATTAAATTTGAGTATGAAAAATTACGGTCGGCACCCCAAAAATGCACCAGAGTTTAAGGGCTTAAGCAACTTGATAAAAGAAGCTGTAGCTAAATCAGAGATTAGATGGATACAACGTTCTGCAGCTCAGTTAATTCATCTCTCTTGCTAAATTATTATGCTTGTAGCACAATAAGTTGTACATTACTTGGAGTATGCTACATGTAGGCTGACATCTTAAACCGTATTATTAATCATATTTAAGTGCCTCGCTGTAACCCAGATTTGTGTTTTTTTTTTTTTTGTTTTTAAAGAAAAGAAGGGTGCAAGTCAAAATTAATCATTGTGGTATTATTGTGGTACGACTGAGCTTAACTTGTATTGAACCCAGAATATTAATTTAACAATCAATACAGACAGCGAGAGTTCTGGGAATTGTGCTTGTTTATATGGAAATGCTGAATATGGAAGGTGTTGGTGTAAACTATCATTCATTAAACATTTTAACATTTTTGGAAGTCTGTATTGTGTTTAATAGAATTCTGTGTGGAAATTACATTTGAATGTTTATAAAAATGAAAACGGGCTCCTTTGTCTCGCTAAGGCTAATTTCATAGCTAACATTTTATGTATCCTAAACATACACAATTCAGTAATATTTTCACACTTTTTGCATCATTTGTCAAAATTACAGCTTGATTGGAAATGACGCCCAAGAAAATATTATGTGATATTTCCCTTGATTTTGTCTTTGTTTTGTCTCATATTTCATCTCAGGCATGCTCGTTGACACTTTTGTCCACTTTATTAACAAGTACATTAACTTTTGAAAAAACTTTATTAGGGGAAAATTGTTTGTTGTGGAAGAAATTATGACACAAGTGTCAGACAGTTGTAATTTATGAAAAATAATGTATTCTTAATACTTTAAATAAAATATAATTTAATTAATATAATATTTGCACAATAAATATTATGATTTTTGTCTATTTCGCTCTTTGTATAGATTATGTTTAGTTTTAAACATGCTATATTGTGGATTTTTTTAATTTTTTTATTCATAGTTTAACCCTTTAAGCTCTGAAAGTGTTTTTAAAGATTTCCTTTTCAGTGGTTTACCCTAAATTAAAGCATTATAACTTGACAAAAATAAATAAATAAACAAAAAACAAGGAGGGTCAAGTGTTTAGTAGCATTGTAAAAACCTTTCACATTTTTTAATGATATAGATTATGATACATTCTGAGACTCTCAGCCTATGAAATTGCTGAAAAAATTAAAATAAATAAAAATAAAATACATAAAACATTTTTTTTTTTTTAAATTGAGCCAAAATTTTTCCTTTTTGACATTATATATATATATATATATATATATATATATATATGGGAGTAAATAAGGTGGCTTGAAAAAAAATTACTGCTTTTGTTTTGTTCCCAATCATGTCAAATGTATCTGAGAAAAATTGTATTGATACGACAAAGCAATCAAAAGTTATAGCATTATAAACATATTTTATCAGTGTCCAAAAATGTCTCCAAACAAATAAAACACAATAATTGTACATAAGAACTAATTACACATGCAAACACAACAATGACTAAAGGTTTGCATAGCATGCAGACATGATTTTAGTCATGAGATTTCACTAAATGAGTTTCATTCTGTGTCATTTGAGTCATCATTGAGTCCATGTCATGTATTTGGCACCATCTCCTGGTGGTCATATGTAACATTGTGCTTCATGTGGATTATCTAATGATCTATACATCTGATTATCTTGTGTGTGGACTCGTTTGAAAGATAATTACTGACTCTTAATAATGATATGTGATATTTTATGTTCCGTTCATTTTTCGTGAAGTTATAAGCAAAAACGCTGCATAAAAGCAACCCCAACATAATTGTCAAAGACGTATACTTAGCTGTTACTGAAAATATTTTTGTCTTTGAGTAAAACAAATAAGCTGGTTGTATTCTTCTCTTTGAGAGCTTTCCAACAACATATGACACATGGCTAATTGATCAGTTTGATGTTTTTACTGATTGCAATTAAAAGTATGTATAGTGCAAATTTTGTCATGAAAAGAGAGCTGAGCCGGAAGGCAAAGCTCTCGATCTACCGGTCAATTTTTGTTCCTACCCTCACCTATGGTCATGAAGGTTGGGTCATGACCGAAAGAACTAGGTCGCGAGTACAAGCGGCCGAAATGGGCTTCCTCAGAAGGGTGGCGGGCTTCTCCCTTAGAGATAGGGTGAGGAGCTCAGTCATCCGCGAGGAGCTCGGAGTAGAGCCGCTGCTCCTTTGCGTGGAAAGGAGTCAGTTGAGGTGGTTTGGCCATCTGGTAAGGATGCCCCCTGGGCGCCTCCCTATTACATCTCCACACTGGCCTGGGAACGCCTCGGGGTCCCCGAGTCAGAGCTGGTTAATGTGGCTCGGGATAGGGAAGTTTGGGGCCCCCTGCTGGAGCTGCTGCCCCCGCGACCCGACTTCGGATAAGCGGTTGAAGATGGATGGATGGATGGATGGATAGTGCAAATTTTGTTTATACATTTTCAAAACGTAACACGTCTGATTTGTCTGCAAATTTCAAAGCACTTGTTCAGTTTTGGTCATAATGCCAACATGCATTGTACAGTAGAGCTTCTAAGCTTTCAAACAATATCTATTTTACATTTTGTGATAAAACGTGACCTGGATGCATTTTCTTGACTTATATTCTTGAGGAAGTAAACATACAAATGGCTTATTAATAGTTGTCTCTACACATTAGACTATGAATAATTGAAAGCATTTTAACATCCAAAAAATAAACTAAAACCCACACTTTCTCAAATTTATAAAAAAAAAAAAAAAACGTAATTCTCACCTGAGCGACGACGCTCTAGTCCTCTGCTCTGGCCCAGGCAGAGTTCTCCCTGTGTGCTGTTACAGGCTGTACTGAGATCAGTTTTGCAGTATGAGGGTGATCCCGTCTGCACAGCCTGTGGGATGTGTTTCTTTCTCTTCTTGGGAAGCTTCTGTTTGGCCATGGCTAGAGAGTAGTACATGCCAAAGTTATTCACGATGACAGGCACTGGCATGGCTATCGTCAGCACGCCCGCGAGGGCGCACAGTGCACCAACCAACATGCCAGACCATGTCTGAGGGTACATGTCTCCATAACCCAAAGTCGTCATGGTGACCACTGCCCACCAGAAGCCGATGGGGATGTTCTTGAACATGGTGTGGTGGCTGGCCGTCGGGTCGTTCGGGCTGGCCCCGATCCGCTCGGCGTAGTAGATCATGGTGGCAAAGATGAGGACTCCTAGTGCGAGGAAGATGATGAGTAGTAGAAACTCATTGGTGCTGGCACGTAGGGTGTGTCCTAGTACTCGCAGACCCACAAAGTGACGTGTCAACTTAAATATTCGCAATATACGAACAAACCGTACCACACGCAAGAACCCCAGGACATCTTTTGCCGCTTTGGAGGACAGTCCGCTCAAGCCCACCTCCAAGTAGAATGGTAGAATTGCCACAAAGTCAATTATGTTCAAGACACTTTTCACAAACTCCAACTTGTCAGGACTGAACGTTACACGCACCAGGAACTCGAAGGTGAACCATAGAACGCAAACTCCCTCAACATAGGTGAGCGCTGGATCCGTTTTGATCTCATATTGTTGGCTCAGATCTGTGAAATTGTCATTCCGAAAGACATCTGTTTTGTTGATGATGGTGTTGAAGGCCTCATGGGTCTCCAGACAAAAGGTTGTGATGGAAACCAGGATGAAGAACAAAGAGGCAAATGCAATAAACTGGAAAGAGAAAGAGAGAAAGAGTGAGTGAAAGTAAACCTTTTACACAGAGCATTTTCACACAATGCCTCCCACAGACACTATATTTTAAAAGGTCCATTCTTGTTTAGTTTGAATGTCGCCAGCAACCATTAGCAACTATTTGTAGCTTGCAAGCTCTCAAACTGTTTTTCAATGGCCATTTGTCCTTGCTTTTATTTGCCGTGTTTTAAACAGCAGTGTTTTCATGGACACAGTGAAGTGAACGTGTTGAATATCTCAGTGAAATCTTACTAACTTTACCAAGCAGTGATGGGGAAGCTGCTTTAAAACTCTAGCTATAAGTTACTCAAATGTAGTTTAACTAAAGTACAGTTACCCAACAAACTAGTAATAAAAATGATCAAACTGTATTAAAGCTATTTAGAGTACCTGGCACAAAAACAATGAGGATCTCAATTTGGGTGATAGCACTGAACATACAAAGAATTGACACTAAATACCAGCCATAGAAAACTGCACAAAGCTAAAACTATATACACAGAATTTAGACTAAATACACAGAATCAACACTAAATACCATCAACAGACAAATATTCAAAGCTTACACTAAATACACAGAATCAACACTAAATACCGTCAACAGACAAATATTCAAAGCTTACACTAAATACACAGAATCAACAATAAATACCATCAACAGACAAATATTCAAAGCTTACACTAAATACACAGAATCAACACTAAATACCGTCAACAGACAAATATACAAAGTTTACACTAAATACACAGAATTTGAAATAAATACCGTCAACAGACAAATATTCAAAGCTTACACTAAATACACAGAATCAACAATAAATACCGTCAACAGACAAATAAACAAAGCTTACACTAAATATACAGAATCAACACTAAATACCGTCAACAGACAAATACACAAAGTTTACACTAAATACACAGAATCAACACAAAATACCATCAACAGACAAATATACAAAGTTTACACTAAATACACAGAATCAACAATAAATACCATTAACAGACAAATATACAAAGTTTACACTAAATACACAGAATCAACACAAAATACCATCAACAGACAAATATACAAAGTTTACACTAAATACACAGAATCAACACAAAATACCATTAACAGACAAATATACAAAGTTTACACTAAATACACAGAATTTGAAATAAATACCGTCAACAGACAAATATTCAAAGCTTACACTAAATACACAGAATCAACACTAAATACCGTCAACAGACAAATACACAAAGTTTACACTAAATACACAGAATCAACACAAAATACCATCAACAGACAAATATACAAAGTTTACACTAAATACCGCCAATAGACAAAAAAATTTTATATACAAAATACACAGAATTTACACTAAATACCGCCAACAGACAAATACACAAAGCTTACACTAAATACACAGAATTTGAAATAAATACCACCAACAGACAAATACACAAAGCTTACATTAAATACACAGAATTTGAAATAGATACTGCCAACAGACAAATACACAAAGCTTACATTAAATACACAGAATTTGAAATAAATACCACCAACAGACAAATACACAAAGCTTACATTAAATACACAGAATTTGAAATAGATACTGCCAACAGACAAATACACAAAGTTTACATTAAATACACAGAATTTGAAATAAATACCACCAACAGACAAATACACAAAGCTTACACTAAATACACAGAATTTGAAATAAATACCGCCAACAGACAAATACACAAAGCTTACATTAAATACACAGAATTTGAAATAAATACCACCAACAGACAAATACACAAAGCTTACATTAAATACACAGAATTTGAAATAAATACCACCAACAGACAAATACACAAAGCTTACACTAAATACACAGAATTTGAAATAAATACCGCCAACAGACAAATACACAAAGCTTACATTAAATACACAGAATTTGAAATAAATACCGCCAACAGACAAATACATAAAGCTTACATTAAATACACAGAATTTGAAATAAATACCATCAACAGACAAATATACAAAGTTTACACTAAATACACAGAATTTGAAATAAATACCGTCAACAGGCAAATATTCAAAGCTTACACTAAATACACAGAATCAACACTAAATAACGTCAACAGACAAATATACAAAGTTTACACTAAATACACAGAATCAACAATAAATACCGTCAACAGACAAATATACAAAGCTTACACTAAATATACAGAATCAACACTAAATACCGTCAACAGACAAATATACAAAGCTTACACTAAATATACAGAATCAACAGTAAATACCGTCAACAGACAAATATACAAAGTTTACACTAAATACACAGAATCAACACTAAATACCGCCAATAGACAAAAAAAATTTATATACAAAATACACAGAATTTACACTAAATACCGCCAACAGACAAATACACAAAGCTTACACTAAATACACAGAATTTGAAATAAATACCACCGACAGACAAATACACAAAGCTTACATTAAATACACAGAATTTGAAATAGATACCGCCAACAGACAAATACACAAAGCTTACATTAAATACACAGAATTTGAAATAAATACCACCAACCGACAAATACACAAAGCTTATATTAAATACACAGAATTTGAAATAGATACCGCCAACAGACAAATACACAAAGCTTACATTAAATACACGGAATTTGAAATAAATACCGCCAACAGACAAATACACAAAGCTTACATTAAATACACAGAATTTGAAATAAATACCGCCAACAGACAAATACACAAAGCTTACATTAAATACACAGAATTTGAAATAGATACCGCCAACAGACAAATACACAAAGCTTACACTAAATACACAGAATTTGAAATAAATACCGCCAACAGACAAATACACAAAGCTTACATTAAATACACAGAATTTGAAATAAATACCGCCAACAGACAAATACACAAAGCTTACATTAAATACACAGAATTTGAAATAGATACCGCCAACAGACAAATACACAAAGCTTACATTAAATACACAGAATTTGAAATAAATACCACCGACAGACAAATACACAAAGCTTACATTAAATACACAGAATTTGAAATAGATACCGCCAACAGACAAATACACAAAGCTTACACTAAATACACAGAATTTGAAATAAATACCACCGACAGACAAATACACAAAGCTTACATTAAATACACAGAATTTGAAATAGATACCGCCAACAGACAAATACACAAAGCTTACATTAAATACACAGAATTTGAAATAAATACCACCAACCGACAAATACACAAAGCTTATATTAAATACACAGAATTTGAAATAGATACCGCCAACAGACAAATACACAAAGCTTACATTAAATACACGGAATTTGAAATAAATACCGCCAACAGACAAATACACAAAGCTTACATTAAATACACAGAATTTGAAATAAATACCGCCAACAGACAAATACACAAAGCTTACATTAAATACACAGAATTTGAAATAGATACCGCCAACAGACAAATACACAAAGCTTACACTAAATACACAGAATTTGAAATAAATACCGCCAACAGACAAATACACAAAGCTTACATTAAATACACAGAATTTGAAATAAATACCGCCAACAGACAAATACACAAAGCTTACATTAAATACACAGAATTTGAAATAAATACCGCCAACAGACAAATACACAAAGCTTACATTAAATACCACCAACAGACAAATACACAAAGCTTACACTAAATACACAGAATTTAAACTAAATACCGCCAAAAGACACATACAACAAATTTACACTAAATACAACCAACAGACAAATACACTATATACACAGAATTTTAAATAAATTGAAGCTGGGAAATTTAATGGCGTTTAAATAACATTTTGTCACACTCCACACTACTCATAAGAAAAATGTAGCTTGTTATTGGCAGAGCTAGGTTACTGTGAAAACAGCTTATTTAACGAACAACTGTCATGCTGCTAACAGACGTAGTTAGGCTAGTTTATTACTCCTCAACACTGATGCAAAGATACTGTGAGGGACACCAAAACAAACAGTTTAGCCTTTAAGTATCTTGACTGCTCATTGCTGTGTAAATATTTTATGCCAATAAAGTACGGCTGCATGATTTGGACAAAAAGTCAAATTGCAATTATTTAGAAAAATATTGTGATCTGAACAGCGATTATGATCATGTAATGTTTTTCACATGTTCAACTGTCAAAAGTGTCCTCTTGAGTCGATTAATTGACTTTTTTCAATTAATCCACAAACAAATACATATGTAAACAGTGAAACAAACAAAAAACAAATTTTCTTCTTTACATTCAAGTTGTACCCTTCCACCGTGTACCTGTTTTTGTACATTTTGTGATAGGATCTCAGCCCACTAATCATCATCATACAGTTTTTGAAACCCAGTCAAATTGAATATTAAGGATGCACTCCAGTCAGGATTTTAACATCCGATACCGATCTCCAATGTCAAACTGAAGTTGAACTGATAAACAATTGGTGTAATAAAACTTAAAGTTAAGGTTAGTTTGTCATTATTATCTTTCATTTAATAATGCATTATATTATAGTATATAGTTTAGCATTTTTCTGATGTTGGTAACATTAGTTCCACTTTCACTTTTTGCCGCTGGGAGCGTAATAAGGGTGGCACGCTCTCGTGAGGTAAACAAATGACTGGAGAATGGAGGAAGAGCGCATGTTTCTGGACTCTACATGTGCTCCAGTTAATGCTGTTTGCTCGGCAATCATTTAATAAAGATGTTTGAATTATACCCCATCTTGTATTCTGTGTTATTAATATGATACCCATGCCTGGCGGAGACTGAGATGCCGCTACCGCAGATAATAATAAAAACAACTTCATGCAGGACGCCACGGTTTAGTGTAAATAAAGCAAAGAACCACTCTGAAAACATTGCAATTATGCTCTAACTTAATATATAGACTGGACAGAGAGGCTAAAATACACTTTGAAGCAAGCAGACTATTTATTTAGCCATTTAACAATCGCACGAGGTCATATCGCTATTTCGATTTTATTTCGATTAATTGTGCAGCCCTACAATAAAGGATGGCACCATGATTGAGTCAGACTTCATAGCAGCTGCATTCAGCCCACACAACAGCACTCAAGCCCTGTCTGTCAACTCATGATTTTAATGTTGACACACTTATTTAGAAAGCACAACTCAAAACAGACGCCACAGGCCATCATTCAATGATAAACATAACACACTCTGGCATTACAGCAGAGCTAAAATTACTCCGTTACGGTACAGTAGTTATCATACTCGCATCTCAGCCTTTACGATTGTGGAAATGTGCGTTTTAATCAGTCTTGAACATTCTGTCAAATTAATACACTGGTTAGAGAGAATAGCTAAAGGCAATAGCTGTCGCTACCGAATGTGAAAAGACATCCGCACAGGACGGAGTCTGTCCCCTCTAGATAACGTCTCAAAGGGCCCCGTCTATCGCATTTACTCGCTCTTTGTTTTAATGTCCTAATGAGGCTGTAACTCCTCTGGAGGGTTATAATCACCACAAAGATAATAGAAACTATCAGGACCAAAGCATTAAGGGATCAAACAATGGAAACAACACCCAAGCACACCATAATAGGGTCTTTGTTTAGGTCTACCGAGCGTGCAGTACACTTTTAAGTAGTGTCTAATGATCTTGTCATCCACCGCAGGCTTTAAAAGTCTCCCATGAACACAACGCTGGTAGTATGGCTAATGTAGGGTTTATTAGGTGTGGGGTCTTAGACCATAACCATAGTAACCTTGCTTTTTTGAAGTTATGACATCATTACTCCGCTTCACTTGACTTCATATTTGCGGTGAACTATGCCTGTAAGGGAATGAGTCATGTGTGTTTGGATGGAAGCTGTCAGCAGTATTGATGTAGCGCGGCTTTCTGTGGTGTTAAGTAGGATTTATACCCCTTATTTAAGTCTGTGGAAAATAGATCAAAAGTGCACCATCCTTGCACTCCCCAAAGTGTGTGTTAGAAGTGCCATAGATAGTGCTGTCTTATTGACAGGCAGTCATTCTAAAAAAAGAAGTTCAGCGTTTTACTCAAAGCTGCTTAAAAATGTTAAAAAAGTTGCACATATGTAGCTAGAACGGGCGTTATGAATTTGGCTGCGTGTGTTTGTGAGTATGTTTGGCAGTGATTGAAGGTCACCTGTGGATGAATCTCTTAGGACCCCCAGAACTTAACATATGGCACAGCACAGTCTCCCTGGCAACAGTGTCAGGAAAGCTCCACGGCAACAAGACCCACCACACACACACACACACACACACACACACACACACGCACACACACTTTCTCACAGATCACAATCAAATTGACCCTCTAAAAACACCAAATGAGAATAATTTGCTTTGGCGAGTAAATGACATGGCGCTTCTGACTTATAACGTTTTTCTAAGAATTGCAACATAGTTTCATCAGTGAGGATTTAGGCAACATGATGCTGTGACCTGCATTGTTTGCAAGCATTAGCAATAGCGATGTTTGCCTTTATACAACAGATGAATAAGATAAAGTTTCATGGCTGGTAAGAGATATTTACACAGTGTCATTTTTCTAAATTCGCTTGCCATTGTCAGCGGTTGATTTTGGATCTTTAGGTCAGGCGTACACAGATTTTCGTCTTTTGTGGGAGCTCCCAACCGCTTCTTTCCTGATGGAAGAAATCACCTGGAAATCGTTGGTGCTCATGCATTCGCACCATGTGACAAGTATTACAAGTGGAGCTGAGGGGCTTACGACCTGCGGATCATTTTAAAACATGTCGAAAAAATTCGGGCACTCTCAGCTTAAATTCGTGAGATGTCTGCTGCTGAACGAGCCGATTTGAGAATGTGACTGAAGGTCACCAATCAGGAGGTGGCGAAAACTACATACGAACAAACTAGTTTAACTTTGACAAGAGCAGCGAGCCCTGTGTGATGTTTCATGCAATGTCTTCTTATTTTACAGAGGACTGCGCAAGAGCTACGGCTGTCAGGCGAGTTATGCTTATACAGCAGATAAATGTCATAAACTGTAGGTGATGTAACAACACGAGAATTCCTGTGATTGCGTCAGAATTTGCCAGGTTGTAAAGTTGTGTTGTGTACAAAAGCGTCTTTATGATTATCATGTAAACTGACATGCTCTCGAGTGTCATAGTTTGCACCATGTATGCCCGTCCTTTGGGGCCGTTCAGACTAAAGTTCTAGTGCTAAAAACGCTAGACCAATAGAAAAGAAACCAGGTGTCTCAAGACGCTCTTTTAAAACCGTCATGGTTACATGGTTACTCATGAGGGAGGGAACGAGACGTTGAGTTTCTTTTGAGATCTTTGAGATCTTTGTACAACCGCTCGGCTCCATTTATACCCGTATGTCTGGGGGTGGGACATGCAAATTCTGTCTGCCAATTTCACATTCGTCTTTTCTCAGGTTCAGAGGTACGCGAGGCTACCAAGGAAGACCCCTTGTGTCGCTTCATTCGACACAACGTCGAGTGAGTGACAGAAGGGGAATTGCTGTTCTTTTTTACCTAACACGGTGTCTATAAAACACTGAAAAAACAGCCGGGTGTGGCGTAACCATCAAAGATGTCCATTTAGCATATGTCTACATCAGGGCTGGACTGGGAAGAGAAATCGGTCATGATTTTACATGGCGACTGGCCCAAAACTTGTTGAGCCTAAAGTTGCATACCGCGCGCCGTTTTGTGGTCAGTTCTGCATAACGCGACGGCTCATTTTATCTTATCCTGGCCCATTCAGCACGTTTCGCGGCCGACCCACCGGCCCACTCGGTTCTAAATCCTCTCCATTCCAAGTGCGTTGGCCCACCGGGAAAATGCCCGGTATGCCAGATTACCAGTCCAGGCCTGATCTACATAGAAAAACAATGAAAAAAGAACAACAAATAGAAAAGAATGCAGGTGTCTCGAGACGCACGTTTAAAAGTAGACGTTCTTTTTATGAAACAGCGTCTAAAATCCATGGCGTTCCAACAGTGAGGCGTGATAAACCGGTCAAAGCCGTCCATCTAGTGCATGTCTACATAGAAAAAGAGTAAAATGTAAATGTAAAAAGAGCAACGAATAGAAAAGAATGCAGGTGTTTCGAAACTCTTAAAAGATGACTTTTCTTTTTTACCAAACAAAGTGACTAAAAAACATGGCGCTCCTACACAAGATGCAGGGAAAAAACACCTGATGCAATACAACGGTAAAAGACTGTTCAGTGCATGTCTACACAGAACAACAATGGACAAATGGACAAGAGTGCAAAGAATAGAAAAGGACGCAGACCTGAGACATACTTTTGTGAAAGATGTCTAGAACATGTTTGCATAGAAAAATAATGGAAACGCAACAAATAGAAAAAAAATGCAGATGTCTCAAAACACTTTTAAAAACAGCCTTTTTTACCTATAAATGAGTAAAAAAAAGGGGGGGGGGGGGGGCGTTCCTGCACTTGACGCTGAGTAGCGGTCAAAGACATCTGTCTAGCGCATTTCTACATAGAAAACAACGTAAAGAGAGCAACTCAGGTATTGTAAGACGCATTTTTACCATACACAGCATCTAAAAAACACGGTGCTCCTGTGCAAGATGCTGTAAAACAGCTGGATACTGTGCAATGGTCAAAGATGTCCGTCTAGTGCATGTCTATATAGAAAAACAACGAAAAGAGAGCAACTCAGGAGTCATAAGATGCATTATTAAAAGTTGCCACTCTTTTTTTAACATACACAGCATCTAAAAACACGGTGCTCCTGCGCAAGATGCTGTAAAACAGTTGGATACTGTGCAATGGTCAAAGATGTCCGTCTAGTGCATGTCTATATAGAAAAACAATGGAAGCACGACAAATAATAAGAAAGCAGGTGTCTCAAAGATGACATTTTTGAAAGAGCAATAAATAGAGAACTTAGCAACGAAAAGAACACAGGTGTCCTGAGTCACACTTTTAAAAACTGCTGATCTTTTTTTACCTATAATGAGTCTAAAAAAACAGCCGTTCAGGCACAAGATGCTGAAAAACAGCTTGATGGTGCAAAATGATCAAAGACCTATGTAAAGCGCATGTTTACATAGAAAAACAATGGAAAAAGAGTGCAGTCGGATGCAAAAACGTGTTGAGTGTGAACAGCCCCTGTAGCTACAAAAGCTACACAAGCTCATATTCAAAGTTAACGGTGAAATAAAACGACTGCGCTCGACTGCTCCAACATAAACCCCAAATGCACCGAGTTAAAAATACAGATGAAATCTGACATCTAGTTGCACGGTAATCTCATGTACACCCTGTCATGTCTGATTTTACACCCGAATCAAGTGTTGTCATCACTTATATTTGGAATCCATTATGCGGTTTCTTTGCCGAGTCTCCGAGACGATGCTTAAATCTTGTGATTCACCATCCCTCAAATATTATCACTGACAGCCACTCCGACACGCCGACTAATCTGACGAGAGAAGTTCATGCTCTTATGAGCAGTCCGCGCGTCTGTCCTTTGGCGAGAAAATGATGAATGTCGCTTGAAGGGTAGAGGCGTTTTAGAGCCGCTAATGTATTTTAGTGCAATTCTACGTGTGTGTTTTGTTAATGAATCACATCTACAGGTGTGTGTACGAGTCTCTCTTCAACGGTAGGAGCAGGGAGTCATTTCACACGAACATTACACACTCACACTCTCCGCGTGGATGAACTTATGTAGGTCACTCTCACACACACAAAAACAGTCTGTGGCTCCGTTCCGAAACAAGTGAGCTGCCTTGTTGTCTACTGCCTACATAAGCAGGCCTCTAATGCAGAAACCAAGGACTATAATAGCTGGAGAGAGCCGTCCGATTGCATTCCCATACATCTCAATGGTTGTTGCTTGGCTGGTGTATGTAGCCCCTCAAATGGTAACGTTTGGAACAATATTTGCATCTGGAGTGCGCTTACGATGCCTTAAACGGCAGCTCACTAGTTTTGGAACAGATCCTGCATGTGTGTTTGCATCTAAGTGTGCAATTTGGTTGGGGTTTTTTCTCTTTAGTGCATTATAAATGGTCTCCTCTCCCCAGAAGAGTTCCTGTTTAATTCATTTTCTGCTCTTTCAGTGCAGCACAGCAGGTTTTAGACAGTCGACTGGGGTTGGAGAGATGCGGCAGCGCCCGCCTGAACTCGCATTACAGTGACATCAAAGCATCATATAAAGTTTTCAGAGCTGTCTTTAAAATGAGAGCATTTTAAATGCATTTCTCTCTTTGACCGGTTGTGCATCTCTTCTTAGTGTTTCCAGCATACAGAGATCATCGCCATCATGCTGAGAATTTAATTGTGTGATGGAGCCGACGGGCAAAAGAGGGAGTGAACAGCAAACGGAGGCACTTGGGTTTAACACAAACAAAAAAAAGAGCAAGATATAAGGACTAACATGCTATAATAATATAGT
Organism: Moxostoma hubbsi; assembly: GCA_032164185.1. Classification (NCBI taxonomy): domain Eukaryota; kingdom Metazoa; phylum Chordata; class Actinopteri; order Cypriniformes; family Catostomidae; genus Moxostoma; species Moxostoma hubbsi. Next base: position 20,618,088 of record JAVLUX010000041.1, read on the forward strand.
GCTCAGTGATATAGCAAATATTAATACATTTACATTTATTCATTTGGCAGATGCTTTACAAAAGCGACTTACAAAAGAGGAAAACATAAACAAATCATCTTAAGGAGACAGTGGCACAAAAGTGCCATATTACAAAGTTTCACTAGCATCAGAATAGCATTCAAAACATATACAAGTGCAATTATTTGTATTTATATATTTATTTATTTATATATTTATTTTTAGTGACTAGTTCAGTGCTCTTGGAAAAGATGCGTTTTATGTCTTTTTTGAAGACAGCGAGTGAGTCAGCTTCACGGATGGAGTTGGGGAGGTCATTCCACCAACGTGGTACGATGAAGCCGAAAGTCTGGGAAAGTGTTTTGGTGCCTCTTTGTGTTGGTACGACAAGGCGACGTTCCTTATCCGACCGCAGACTTCTAGTGGGCTTGTGCTCTGCAGAAATTATTTTAGGTATGCTGGAGCAGACCCAGCGACTGTCCTGTATGCCAGCATCAGGGCCTTGAATTTGATACGTGCATCAACCGGCAGCCAGTGGAGAGAGACAAAGAGTGGTGTAACATGCACTCTCTTTGGTTCATTAAAGACCAGAAGTGCTGCTGCATTCTGCATCATTTGCAGAGGTCGAATCGCACATGCAGGGAGTTCTGCAATGAGAGCATTACAGTAGTCCAATCTAGTGATGATAAGTGACTGAACAAGCAGTTGTGTGGCATGATCAGAGAGGAAAGGTCTTATCTTCCTGACGTTGTAGAGTGTAAATCTACATGATCTCGCAGTCTTTGAGATGTGGTCTGTGAAATTTAGCTTGTTGTCAATGGTTACCCCTAGATTTCTGACCGTTTTTGAAAACGTTTCTGTAGTCAAACCCAGCTGCACGGTGGCTATATTTACAATGATATAAAAATAAGTGTCATCATTCTCAATATCGCAATGGGTTTGAATGAGTTACCATGTCTTTTAGCATGTTTCCTAATACATTAATGTCATTCCGGTCACACTTTAGGTGTATTAGGTGATTTTAACTACTATGCACTAACATTAAAATACATACAATACAATGTATTTATTGTGTAACTACAGGTTCTAGTAAGGGGAGGTTTAGGACTTAGGTCAGGGTTAGTGTTGGGGTTAGGTTTAGAGTAAGGGATGGGCTACGGTTAGAGGTAAAGCTAACAGTGTAACTACAAATGTAATTTAATGCCGGTACTTTAAATTTAAGTTCAATGCAACAACATGCTTAAAAGGAATATTCCGGGTTCAATACAAGTTAATCTCAATCGACAGTATTTATGATATAATGTTGATTACCACAAAGATAAGATATTTTCAAATAAAATAAAGATATTTTCAGCCTGTCTTACATTTTCTCTAAAAAAAGCAAAAATCACAATGAGGCACTCACGATGGAAGTGAATGGGGTCCATTTTTGGAGGGTTTAAAAGGCAGAAATGTGAAGTTTATTATTTAATAAAAACACTTACAGTAACATTCATTCTCCTGTTAAAACTTGGGTATTATTTGAGCTGCAAATTTCTTAAATCATCGTTTATGCAGTCGTTTTAGGTTTTTCAGGTTTCTGGCATCATGTCGTCATGGCGACAAAGTTGTAAAATTGGATATAATTAGTTTTATATCACACTATAATCATGTTAGCACTCGTATTGTTTACATCTTGCGGCTATACTTTTGAAACTGATTATTTTAGCGTTCATGGATTGGCCCCATTTACTTCCATTGTAAGTGCCTTATTGTAACACAGATTTGTGCTTTTTTTTAAAGGAGCGCTGATTCGTAATAATTGTCAACATTCGTCAACATTATGCCACAAATGCTGTCGATTGAGCTTAACTTGTATAGGACCCGGAATATTCCTGTGGCAGGGCAGAGGGCGGGACCGGGTCGTGGTTCTGCACACCCGGCCCCTAATTAGGTTGATCAAACCCGAGAGAGAGATGCACACAGAAATTTCAAATGGAAAAAAGGTTCGCTGTCCTCTTCTGCAAATCGCGGCGCCATTTTGAGGTCCGTTCTGCATAACGCGGTGGCACATTTTAGCTTATTGTGGCCCATTCGGCACGTTTCGCGGCCGACACACCGGCCCGCTCGGTTCTCCCGATGGCCAGTACGCCCCTGATCGTCCAGCACTGACTGGGACATTATACCGGTCAAAACCCGCTATTTACCGGCTTACAGAAACCCTGCTGCATACGTCTTGACATACTATTTTAAAAAAATAGCAGGCAGTATACAATGTGCAGCAAGCATAGTATTATATATACCATAGCCATTATAATCTACTAGATCTGCAAAACTCTGTCCTGTAGTCAGTCCTCTCTTCCTCAAACGCCCCAAATATGTCTCTCAGCAAGTCTGATATGATCTGTGCTCATGGTTGTGTGGTCATACAGTATCAGCCATCTGTTTATCTGTTAGTTCTCCTTCTGCTAAACGCTGGTGACGTCTTCAGTCTGGTGCTTCCTACTGTACTGTCAGAACACTCCACTACAACAACATGACATCTCTAATGTGAGGCCTGTCTACACACACACACACACACACACACACACACACACACACACACACACACACACACACACACACACACACACACAAGCACCCACTGGTGTCTCTGCAGGTAGTGGCAGATGCCTTGATCATGTGTGTGTTCCCGCGGCAGGATTCCTGCACTAATGACACACACATATGCGTGCCATGAAATGCCATATGAAAGACAGCCGGGAAAAACCTTCAATACTGCAAAACAAACACATAAATTGAAAACTAAATGGCTAGACGCACAGTTTAACCCCATTAGCAGACACACAATATGTTCCCACAGAAGTCCACAGTTAAAAGCCCAACATTCATCTCAAGTTTGTGTATTGACCTCCTGAGACTCGAGTGTGACTGTTGTGTGCATTTTCCATTTCCCTGAATCTACTGATGATCATTGTCCCATGTGTGTCAAACATGTTGAGTGATCCAAACATCATCTGCAGCCTGAAACTGAACTTTAGATCAGATTTTAGGAGTGAACGCACTTAACTGCATAGAGAGATATAGGATGCTCCCTTGCTCCCTATTTAGTGCATTACTTAACCTCCAGTGTGCTGTCTGTCTGCACTGATCTCAGAACAGTTATAGGAGAGTTATAGGATGCTCCCTTGCTCCCTATTTAGTGCATGACTTAACCTCCAGTGTGCTGTCTGTCTGCACTGGTCTCAGAACAGTTATAGGAGAGCTATAGGATGCTCCCTTGCTCCCTATGTAGTGAATGACTTAACCTCCAGTGTGCTGTCTGTCTGCACTGGTCTCAGAACAGTTATAGGAGAGCTATAGGATGCTCCCTTGCTCCCTATGTCGTGAATGACTTAACCTCCAGTGTGCTGTCTGTCTGCACTGGTCTCAGAACAGTTATAGGAGAGTTATAGGATGCTCCCTTGCTCGCTATGTAGTGAATGACTTAACCTCCAGTGTGCTGTCTGTCTGCACTGATCTCAGAACAGTTATAGGAGAGATATAGGATGCTCCCTTGCTCCCTATTTAGTGCATGACTTAACCTCCAGTGTGCTGTCTGTCTGCACTGGTCTCAGAACAGTTATAGGAGAGCTATAGGATGCTCCCTTGCTCCCTATGTAGTGAATGACTTAACCTCCAGTGTGCTGTCTGTCTGCACTGGTCTCAGAACAGTTATAGGAGAGTTATAGGATGCTCCCTTGCTCCCTATGTAGTGAATGACTTAACCTCTAGTGTGCTGTCTGTCTGCACTGGTCTCAGAACAGTTATAGGAGAGCTATAGGATGCTCCCTTGCTCCCTATTTAGCGCATGACTTAACCTCCAGTGTGCTGTCTGTCTGCACTGGTCTCAGAACAGTTATAGGAGAGCTATAGGATGCTCCCTTGCTCCCTATTTAGTGCATGACTTAACCTCCAGTGTGCTGTCTGTCTGCACTGGTTCAGAACAGTTATAGGAGAGCTATAGGATGCTCCCTTGCTCCCTATTTAGTGCATGACTTAACCTCCAGTGTGCTGTCTGTCTGCACTGGTCTCAGAACAGTTATAGGAGAGCTATAGGATGCTCCCTTGCTCCCTATGTAGTGAATGACTTAACCTCCAGTGTGCTGTCTGTCTGCACTGGTCTCAGAACAGTTATAGGAGAGTTATAGGATGCTCCCTTGCTCCCTATGTAGTGAATGACTTAACCTCCAGTGTGCTGTCTGTCTGCACTGGTTCAGAACAGTTATAGGAGAGCTATAGGATGCTCCCTTGCTCCCTATTTAGTGCATTACTTAACCTCCAGTGTGCTGTCTGTCTGCACTGGTCTCAGAACAGTTATAGGAGAGCTATAGGATGCTCCCTTGCTCCCTATGTAGTGAATGACTTAACCTCCAGTGTGCTGTCTGTCTGCACTGGTCTCAGAACAGTTATAGGAGAGTTATAGGATGCTCCCTTGCTCCCTATGTAGTGAATGACTTAACCTCTAGTGTGCTGTCTGTCTGCACTGGTCTCAGAACAGTTATAGGAGAGCTATAGGATGCTCCCTTGCTCCCTATTTAGTGCATTACTTAACCTCCAGTGTGCTGTCTGTCTGCACTGGTCTCAGAACAGTTATAGGAGAGCTATAGGATGCTCCCTTGCTCCCTATGTAGTGAATGACTTAACCTCCAGTGTGCTGTCTGTCTGCACTGGTCTCAGAACAGTTATAGGAGAGTTATAGGATGCTCCCTTGCTCCCTATGTAGTGAATGACTTAACCTCCAGTGTGCTGTCTGTCTGCACTGGTCTCAGAACAGTTATAGGAGAGCTATAGGATGCTCCCTTGCTCCCTATTTAGTGCATTACTTAACCTCCAGTGTGCTGTCTCTCTGCACTGGTCTCAGAACAGTTTGAAATGCACCTTATTTTCATGCTAACTCCATATAAAGCCTCTGAAAGTGGTGTGGCGTTATGCAATAATTCATAACATTTTTAAAATAGCACATCGGATTAAACTAGGGACTCTTCACTCTTGACTCAAACAGGTTTAAATGTAAACATGTAATTTGGTTTCTTACCAGATGTAGTTTTGTTGGCGTTTCTCCCAAAGGCAAACTCCGCTGTGATCAGCGCCATGTTGTTTTGTCACATGACTCATTGAAAGTTTAGCCCTTTACTGACAGTACAGTCTCCTGAACTGAGATCAGTCAGTTGAAACGATATTAAATTGTGCGTGGCGTACAGCGAAGCCAACGTCCACGCATGTGTACACGGGGTCGCTCGATATTAAAGACCCCATGAAATAGTTTGACAAGTGCAGAAATACAGCGTTGCTGTAGTTAAAACGAACTCTAACTCCAATTTGCCATTAAATGTGACTGTGTCGTTGACAGGAAATAGTTACTTTCATCTCGTTAATCAAAATTATCAATTATTTTACATTTAAGTTAAATTTAGTATAAAATCGTCAACTTTTGATAGTCCTATTAAAATAGAGATGTTTAAACGTGTAAGTAAATAGGATGATTTCATGTTGATCTTAAGCACAGATACCCTCTCTGTGTGTCTTTGTACATTACAAAAATGGTGCACTAGCCAATCCGCTCTTCACAAAGACTCATTGAGTTTCTACTTATATTGGGGTACCATGGTAACCGCACCTATCTCTCTCTCTCTCTCTCTCTCTCTCTCTCTCTCTCTCTCTGTCACTTGTTTTCTTTGTCATCGGCAACGAGGACAAGTGCGGAGAAGACAAGCGGAACGAGAAGAGTTCAGCAGAGAAAAACAAGTTTGTGTTTGGCACCGAAACGCAGGGATTTCCCTCCACATTCACTCACAGACAGCACACACACTCACACACTCACACACACACACACACCCCGGCGGATGTCACAGACGCACAACTACACAATAAAAGGTCATCCGTTGTGTGTCCGGGAGTAAAAACACAGTAGACATGGAAATAACAACAGACGGCGAGGAACTGACATTGAATGCAAACGACATACAAACACTCTGCATATGACAAAGAGATTTACTCTTCTCTACATCGCTCTGTCTCCATCTGTCTCTCTCTCTCTCAATGCTCCTCGGCGCTGACAGGCTGTCCTGCTCGCTCGGGGAAGCCGGTTAAACAGAGCGCGCTCGGCACAACCCCAACAGCCTACATAAAAATAGAAAATCAAACGTTTCCAAGCCTTCTCTCATCTCAATAATTCAGTGTAACTTCAGCACTCGTGAGGGATGTGAAAAGACTCGCTGACATCACACTCTTGTCAGAACTGCTCTCTTGAGAAGATGTGAGATTGGGATGCAAAATGTGTGTTTGCTAATACCAAATACCAAAATATACAAACACTGAAAAGAAGAGTCTGTCATGATTAAAGGCCCGATATACATCCGCTAACACGCTATATGCAGGGCTGGACTGGTAATCTGGCATGCCGGGCATTTTCCTGGTGGGCGACGGACTTTGGGGCCGATCAGGGGTGGACTGGCCATCGGTGGGTCAGCAGTGGAACTTGCGGAAAGGGCCGCGACAAGCAAAAATGACCTGCCATGTTACGCAGAATGGACCACAAAACGGCGGCGCGACATGCAGAAAAGGACAGCGAACACCCCCCCTCCCCCTACTGCAAAGATGGGTGTATAAATGACTTTTAATGTTCAGAATACAGACAAAACAATGACGATCGAGGCACATCTTAATTTGGGCAGATGTGTGAATGGCTTTCGCTGCAGATGGCACATGAGTGAATGGGCACTCGAGTATTTGAGTAGGTTTGATTACTTTAGTAGCATGACATGGTCTTGTAAAATGTCAACAAAGTAGTAGGTGGCGTGTCAGGTCACACCTACCGATGCCGTGGACCAATGGCGGTAAGAAGGCGTTTAGCAGCCGGTTAGAGGGTTGCCCAGGTGGGCCGTTACAAACCACCAAAATGAAAGCGAAACACTTTCTTTTTGGCCAGATTTTGTTTTAAATGACGTCATACCCATTATTTTATTCCGAATTACGTATGAAGTATATCGGGGCCTCATGATGGCCCAAACTTGTATGAAAATGATTTTTTCACTGGAACACACAAGGAGATATTTCGAAGAAAGTTCACTCGCAGTGCTTTACGTCGAAAGAGTGACGCTTGCACTTGAGCTGGGAGGTGACGTCCATCCGTGCTGGAAAACAACAGACGGTGGAGTATTTCAAGATAAGTAGAGCGGGCAAGTGTGGCTGGTTGTACGTATTGCGGCATTTTCCTGGTGAAATGAACACTGGGGGGCGCTATAACAACAACAACATGACGACAGGCGACACTTTGATGTCACAAAAAAAGTTGCAAGATATTAAGACTTGAAGAGAATATATTTTTGTTATCCCTTTGCCAAGTAGTTTTTCTTATTTTAAGCATAAATCTAACACATTTTAGCGAGTTTTATGCTTGTCCCACAAGACAACACACAAATACTACTGTATATAGTCTTAATATCTTAATCAGTTTACCAAAAAATTCAAATTCTGTCTTTTTTTTTTTTTAGCTTTCTTAGTCGTATGACTTTCTTTCTTCTGTGGAACATGAAGGGAGATTTTAGGCAGAATGTTAGTCTCAGTCACCATTCACTTTCATTGCATCTTCTTTCCACACAATGGAAGGCAATGGTGACTGAGACTAACATTCAGCCTAAAATCTCCCTTCATGTTCCACAGAAGAAAGAAAGTCACACAGGTTTGGAACAACATGAGGGTGAGTAAATGTTGACAAGATTTTCATGTTTGGATGAGCTATCACTTTAAATAAGTAAATGAATCTTGTTTTAAGTATTTAAGATAATTTTTACTGGAAAAATAAGTCAAAATGTGCATTGCAATGTACAAACAAAACAGATCAAATACATCCTGGAAAAGCATCAGACGCCTCTGCTCAACGAACACTTTGACGCAAAGGTGTGATTGCGTTTTTAGAGATTTCAACTTCGCTTTCAATTTCAATCACCGCGCAACTCCATCGACACGTCACTTTGGCGTGTGAATTTCTCTTTTCAGAAGGCTTTTGTCGTCAGTTCTCATCTGCGTGCATTGTCATCTTCTCTCTCTTTGTTTGGCTTTGGTCCTCACAAGGAGCCAAGGCTAGAGATTCAGCAGTTGCTATGGTGACTGCATTACGTAAGTTGTCATAGAGATAGACGAGGGACAGGTGACAAGGACAGGTGTGACAGCGTGTTGCAGATGTTCCTAAAGGCGACTCGCACGGCTCCGATCCGCAGATCTGACCTTCTGATGTGTTCGAGTGCACACGAATAAGATCTCTTGTATCTCCCAGGCAGAAATGAGATTTGGGAGAGCAAACAGAGGGTCTCATACTTCTCATATGTCTCCTCTGACTCTTAAGTAATATGGGACTTGAGGTGTAAATGAAGGCTGCGTGATCTAGTTTGGTTTCTCTTTTAACTCTTGTTTCATTGTTCTTACAAGACTGTTTTGTCTTGAATAATTATGTGGCAGGGCCGAGGACGGGTCGTGATTCCACACACCGGCCCCTAATCGGGCTAATTAGACCTCGAGACGGATAAGGGCCGACCGAAGACGGCAGTGTGACACCTTTGTGTGTTTGTCTTTATGTTTCAGTTTTATATCAAACTGTTATTTATATTGTCAAGCCGGTTCTCGCCTCCTCCTTTCCCTTTAATATCTTTACACTGGTGCCGAAACCCGGGAAGGAGTATCGATGCGCCCTAGTGCCGCTACCATCCACGCCAAAGGAGCAGCCGCAGCCGTGGCCATCTGTCGGAGGATGGAGGAGCCTGGCCGCCTGGAAGTGGAGGAACGGCCGCTGACCGAGAGGGGAGGAGGGGCTCCCAACCAACCACCTGGAGCGGTTACCGCTGCCAGGGGCGAGGGAGACACCTACCGTCCACCAAAAACAACGGGGTGTTCCGTCCGCCAGGGGTGGGAGGACTGCCTCTGATCCGCCCGGGGAGACGCGGCTGCCGTCCATTAGAGGGTGGAGGAGTGGCCGAGGACCAAGCAATGGCGTATCGGAGAACCGGCAAGTAAGTGTTTTTTTTCTCTCTCTCTCCAGCTGCTGCCCCGTGTTGGCCTTATCCCGCTCTCTTTTTTAAAAGTTTTTGTTAACATGGCACGATCGCCGTTACGGCGTGTAGGTGCCACACATTTTTTTGTCCCCTCCCTCATCCAGGTAGACGGGGATGACCTGCCAGCAGACGGGGTGGAAGGCACACCCCTCCCCAAGGAAAGTGGGGGACGAGTACTTCATGCCGGGGAGAACGAGGGAGGAATGTGGCAGGGTGGAGGGCGGGATCGGGTCATGAATCCGCACACCGGCCCCTAATCAAGCTAATTAACCGTCTAATTAACCGGATAAAGGCCGACCGAAGACGGCAGTGCGACGCATTCGTGTATTTGTGTCTTTATGTTTCAGTTTTATATTAAACTATTATATATATTGTTAATCTGGTTCTTGCGTCCTCCTTTCCATTAATCCCGTTACAAATTAGAAGTTCGAAGTTTTATACAGTCTAACTGTTTTTTTTCTTCTTCATTAAGATTTGCAAAACATTCTTGTTATTATATTACACTATAAATCTATAAATT